>OMKZ01055294.1:32338-42433 GCA_900302535.1 Neoniphon sammara | reverse complement strand
CAGTAGCCTTTTTCATTGAAACCTCATCTGTTGACTGGTGTGTGGACCCAAGAATCATAGTTCATGTGTACAATAAACATTTCAGTTTGTGAGAAAAAAAAATCGTGGCAGAAAATTGTGAAAAAAATCGAGATTCATATTTTCTCCTGAATCATGCAGGCCTACTGTATACTCTATTGATATATACCAGAGACTTTTCACATTTACTGCTCTAAACACCCGGTGTTTGATAGTTAGCTTGAGCAGCCATAACTACCATGGGTGAAGACACAAAGAAAAGAGCGCCACCAACAAACTTCATCAACACACAATCCAAGGAAAGAGCTGTCACAGTACCGCCCACACTGTTTGATTGACAAGAGATCTCTGAGAAGAGCAGTGCAAAAACACCACTGCAGTGAGCACTTACCACCAAAGATGTTGCTTTTTCCCCTACTTTACGCATCACAAGAGCTTTACTCCCACTCAAACATATTACATAATTACACCTTGACTGTTGAAAGGTCCTGAAACATGGATTTCAGTGTTTGAATTATCCCTGTGGTGTTATCTAACACCAATGCTTACAGTCAGAGGTTTACGATAGATGAAGGTATATCAGAGTAGTGGTAGGACCCACAGGACATATTACTGTTTGTCTTAATGGGGTGAAAATCTAGACATATAATGTGTGATGATAGTCTGCTACACTCAAACATTTTTATCTACTTACTTTGGAACAGTAAAAAGGGATAAGAGGGAAACACATTAATGGCAACAGCAGTTGAAGTGTGTGTGTGTGTGTGTGTGTGTGTGTGTGTGTGTGTGTGTGTGTGCGCGCAAGTCTAGTGCAAGTTTCAGAAGGCCAAATTTAAGATTTCTAACATCACTTTAATGCCCAAGAAAAAAAAACAGTATCTTAACTGTTAAAGGATATGAAGTCCAATGTGCTCAGTAAATCTTATCAAGTACAAACAGTACAGTGGACATGCAGCACAAAGAAATCCATCATTACGTGGCAAGAATCAAAACACTTAAAACTAGATTTAAGGTGTTTTGACCTTAAATTTAGAAATTTAGAAAATGTGCTTTTTTACAAAACAGTTCTACACACCTCCACACACACCATCTATGCATACTGAGTACTGAGGCGTGTGCAATATCTTCCACATCATAAATGACATTATGGAAAGTGGCACACCTTCCAACACTTTGCCAGGGATGCCATCAACTCCTAGTAAATTCCTTCATCTTTTTCTCATAAATATAATACATGAATAAATAAATATCTAAATATAAATATGAGGAAATAAGAAACAGGGGACACAATAGTGTAAAAACTCTGAAGAAGCTGTCATCACTGTTACCTTTAGATCTTTGAGTGGAATAACGAGGTTGATGGTTTGATTTTAGAATGAAACAACTCCTTCACTCCATCAGTGAGGACGCAGCACCCCACGGTGGCCTTTGCAGGCCACTACAGTTCCTCACTAATCTGCTAGAGGGCACCATAGGCTCAGACTAAAATCATCTGCTACTGAGTCAAGGGTTGTTACTCTTACTGAGTCTAGGGTGCGTAACAACAGCTCTGTGTTAAGGACAGCCATTGTAAGTGTTCTTAATGGTTGTCCTCAACATTTCAGGCTGAATCAAGTGCTCTGGCCAAGGAATCCACGCTATTTAGACAGCACACAGTTCCCCAACGCTGAAAAATTGGCATATCTTATATTGAAAATGCTTTACTTCACTCTTAAATAAGTAAGCTTATGCTGTACTCACTCACTCAGTCCCAGACTTTCACCTTGTTCTTGGATCACAGAATAAGACTAAATGTACCTGCTTGCATAGCCGGGATGAAAAATTCCCCTCTGAAAAAAACAGCTCGGAGCCTCCCTCCTCGCTCTGCTTTCCCTGAATCTCAATCATCGTGAGCATCTCGAAAAATGCTCCAGACAGATCACTCAGCAGATGAGCGTTTGACTTCATCAACCTGTGTTACTGCAGTAATACTAAATAGGATAAGGTTAGTCAGCGGTTATGAGTAGTTGGGTAAAGTGATTAGGAAGAAAAAAGTGACAAAACATAATTAAATTGTAAGGAGAATTGAGTTTTACTGTGAGGTTTAAGGGGTGTCCTTTTATCTTTTTTGTCATGATTAGGATCCTTCTATGAAAATACATGTAGTCTGAAGGTTGGAAAAGTGGCCTGAGGGATGCCGCTTTGAATTCCCAAACCTGGAAAGTAAACAAGTAGCTCCCCCCCTCCATCTGTCAGCTCCAGTTAGAAGACTTGCAGTTGTACGGGTCAGCTCCCAGTATTAATGTGAGGAACGGTATGAAAATAAAGCTGGTTGCTGCTAGAAAAGTGCATAGGGAAGCTCATCAGCAAATAACTTGAGAGATAAAAATTGCAATGTTCTATAACTTAAAGATCTGTAACCCAAAAACTTAAATCTGTATTTTAACTCTGCTCTGATTATCAGAAATGGGTAAAAAACATTCAACATGGTTTCAGCAGAACCATCTAGTAATTGGCTTGTAATTACAGAGACTAATGACAAATTAATTACTGATGCAGATTATTGTTTCTATGTAATAAATGAATGGACAATGTGCCTGAGGTTTGTCCATATTTATATCATTGTCATAGCAAAACATTTTACAGAAGTCTTTCAAAGTAGCATATTTCTATCACTGTTTGGTGGGAGTCTTATGTTGTATAGCCTTATTGGCAGAAGCAGTTAATGTTGTCTTCTAATAGGCCTACTGTGATAGCACAGTGCTGCAATTGGTGAGTCGTGGTATCCAGATAATCCACAAGCTCTGCATGCTGAATCCTTCTTTTTAGGCTAGGAATTTAACTATGAATCATCACTTGCCTGCATAATTTAGGGTGTATTTATGTAAAGAAAATGTAAATGACACATATATGTCACAAATTAAGGTGTGTCATATGTAGATGGCGTAAGATAATGGTGAGGCATGCCCTCATTTCACGGCTGGCGCTGCTGGTTTCCTGACGCTCAGATCTGCTCTCCTTTCTACGAAAATTTGATAAATGGGGCTCATGGTCATTTTTTGGTCTACGGTGAATTAATGCTCCCTTCCAGGTTCAAACTACTGGGCCTATCAGCCTTCATTTTTTTATGCAGAGTTATGACTGTGTGAGAAAGAACTTCTTGTGGTTGCAGTGATTCAAAAACTTTGAAAAGTGTTTGTTATTGCTACCAAAGAATGTTGATGAACGTTATAAAGTCTGTAATGAAAATACCTAAAATGAGATTAGATTTATTTATAACAATAAAAAATACTGTTTTTGGCAACGTGCACAATTTGCAGTAATGCAGTAGTAACAATGCAGTGGAGAGTAGATAATGAGATGCGGTGTCAACCCTCTCTTTTTCAAGGTAAATATACATTTATTTCATTTTAATATCAGAATTCCAATACATATGTAGAGTTCATTTGGTAACCTTCTCATTGTCTGTCATTTGTCTCTTACAGAGAGGAGAGGAGAACTGAGGAGACAGAATGCAGTGGAGAGGAGCATGTTTTTGGAAGCTGAATGAGCACTGTCATCAAATCTGTCATTAAATAAAATCAAAGATAAATAATCAGTAGATCTCAGAAATCTTATTTTAACAAACTTTATTAAGAGATTTTTTTTTTATGTAGCTCTCATAGTACTGAGTAAAATAAATAAGAAAAAAAAACAGTCAACTCTTGATTTTCAGAAATATCCTGCATTATTGTGCAATGCATGAAATTCACTTCATTAGCACATATTTGTTTATTGAAAAAAATCTATGAATGTAAAAACATCTTTTGCATCTTTTGACAAATGGCCATTATACACAGAGTCTCATTATTTAAAATCCATTTGGTCTGAATCTAAACAACCAATCACCTCAAGGAAGCGTCACTCAGCGACAATCAAATCTTGCACACACACACCATGCACTGCTGCTGTGTATGCTCGCTTCCCTGACTTAGCTTAGCCTATCAGAGCTACTATCTGTTAGCTTAGCTCATACCTGTTAGCTGCTAATGTGCAGTCCAGTCTGATACCAGTCTGATGCTGGCACACAGGAACACAGGTTCCAGGGACAGGTTCCAAGGACTATCACGCCTTCCCATTGGCTGTTCTTCTTGTTACTCTTGTTTAATGGCTTCCCATTGGCTGCATGGGCTCTGACTGCATTCAGTTTCATGAGCACACTTTAGAAACAGTGGAAAACAGCTGTAAGTGATTTCTCTCTATAAAAAAACCACTGACTAGATTTTCAAAATCTCAGGGGGAACCCCGTTCCCTCATGACTTTTACTCGGGGAACGGTGTTCCCCCCCATTTCCACCACTGTATTACTGCCTCATCACTTGTCATTGGCACCTTGTGGTGTGTGGTTACATCTCTGCCCTCATGTCTTATTTTCTTCACCATCCTAAGGAAAACATTATTTGCTGCCTTAAATTCCAAATCTTTCATTAAACACCAACATTGGTCCAGCTCTGATGCCCAGTTAGCTGCACAGACCCATTAACACAGCGGAGTATTCTTTCAACTTCTTATTTCATTTTTTAGGTCAACATTCATGTTATTACTCTCTAGCCAACTAAAGTAAAGCTGGCTGTACGACAACAGCTATCTTACAAGATCACTTCATGTCACATGGTATGAGATGAGTCTCCTAAAATCTTGACTGCAGTACGTGTCAGACTAGAAGATTTCAAGTTTGCAGCATGTCAGACTGTTTGATTGATCTGCCTGGCCAGTCATCACGATAAAGCTTAGTGACGCACAAAAACCTCCATCCACTGCTTTCAGATCGCGCTGTTATGCCTCCCACCGGTGTGCGAGTCAACATAGGGCTGCATGCTCTCTCTGGCAGAACGGAGCGGAGAGGTTTCACTGCCTCTCTTTTCTGTGTACAAAAAAAATAAAACCCCTTTTTACAACCCCTTGAATTTTATTTTCCATGAAATAGGGTTCATCGTCAATAATGTTTAGTATGCATGATGAAGTTCAGGACCTGTTCCGATTGGTTGTTTGTAGACATGGAGCGCAGCAGAAGTCACCCTATCCGATTGCGGACACAAAAATTCTGACAGTGTCAGAAGTCTGACCCAGCCTGTCTTTGGTCGTAGTCCACCCATATCGCCTGTCGCTGAGCAAGCCACACAGTGTGTTCTATGACTGCCAATTTGAACTAATGACAAAAGATTCTGTCACGTTTTGTCACATTTTGTCAACTTTCGTCTGCGACAGTGATATCATGAGGAAAAACATACAGTTTGTAGGAGTCTTAAGTAAAGCAAGATCTGTCCTGTGGTAGCCACATCATTTCTACCCTTCTACACTTTGTTATACTCATCTTCTGTGACCAGGGGCATACTGGGAGTGAAATGCAGCCTGGGAGTTTGGTTTGGAGAGGTCTTTTATCTGATTGCCCGAAGGACGCAAGTGGGGGCTGTAATTTTAGCACAAATACGGTATTTATGGTATAGAGAGAATCTTATGATGCTGAAGATCTTCAAGACTCTTTAGAATGGGTTGCTGACACCTGCCTCCTCAGTTTGTATCCTTTAAGAATGTCACCACTTCACTCAATCAAAACAAGACCAGGCGAGGCAAGCCTGCAAGCTGGAACACAGAACGCTGCCAACTACTGCTAACTTCTGTCCAAAACGTGTCAGTCAGTCATTCGTTCATTCAGTCATTTTCAAAGCTGCTTATCCTGGTTAGGGTCACAGGGGGTGCTGGATCCTATCCCAACACCTGCAAAGCCCTGCAATGGACTGGCGACCCTGGACAAGTTGCCAGTCCATTGCAGGGCACACACACACACACACACACACACACACACACACACACACACACACACAGACACCGCCTCGTCACTGGCCTGGCTGACAGTGGCCATGGTAACTTTGGCCCCTCCACCACGGAAAAGGTCTGTTAATTTTACACATTTGGCTGCATCCTGCACCAAGATTTTCCTCTTCTTAACCCTTAACTTTTCAGCTCCACCCCTTTCCTTTTCCGACTTCTCTCTCTTTATCATTTTTGCTAATTCAGCCGCCTCCTCTTTCTTTCTTACTTCTTATAATGTAGGCTACACGCACGAATTTAGCAGGAAAACTTCCAAACTTCACAGGGTAATGACTAAACCAATCACATTTCAATAAAAACAAGGATCAGTCCAAATTGGGAGGGGCTGCTCGTATCCCCCCTTAATATTGAAAGTATTAGATTGGCCCAGTCTGACAGGTAGCGCTCCACTTTGTGCTGCCCGCAGCTGCGAGGGCCAGGCTGCTGGCAGCGGCTGCAGCCACGTGCCACATGATAAAACGTTCTGACCACCAGCCGGTTTGGCCTGGAATGGACTGGCCATTCAGGAGTCCCCCTGAACCTCCCAATGGCCAGCCCCCCTGTCTGTGACCGTTACATGGTGAGGAATTGAATCAGTAACATTAACCTCATTAAAGTTTGCATTGTTTTCATTTTCTTCTTCAGACTAATAAAACCAAATCAAACATTATAGCATATTGGCAAACCATTTTAGCCACATGAAGAATGCTGGTTTAATGAGCTGTTGTCAGTTGTTAGCTAGCTTAACAGAAGCAGAGCGAGCTTTTAGTCAGTCTCACAGCTGCTGTAGCAGACTAATACAGATAAAATGATGTGGCTCCAGTGATAGTATATTGGTATATGTTATAGGAAATAACACACAGGTCTTGACCAGTAAGAAACATGCTGTATAATCTGAAATAAATTTTATCTTACAATATTAACATCATAGCCATAACAGAAAATCATTGTGGTTGCCAACAACACATTGAGTTTCTCTCAAACAAAACTTTAAAACTTTAAGTTATGTTACAGTTGCAGTTAGCATTTAGCAGACATTTTTTATCCAAAGCGACGTACACATGATTTTAATACAACACAAGCAAGGTACTAGTCGGAGACAATGACGAGAGTAAGTGCTACAAAACTAAGCTCTGGTCCAGCAGGACATGGCTGTTGTGAGGCAGTGCTAAGTTATGTGATGGAAATGGTACTGAAGTTATACTGATTATAATGAGGAACTATTTAACTGAAAATAAACCACTGCTCAGCTTATTGTAATGATACATTCAAAACTACAATGTCCCACTCAGATGTGTTTGGTCGTACTGATATGCCAAATATGAAACTGATAAATACCAGTGCTGTCAGTGAAATGATCACTTATTTCACATTCATTTCACACTCAGATTTGATCGTACACAAGTTTGATAAATGAGTCCTAATATGTCTATCATATAGCAAAAGACTTGTTCCCTGTTTGACTAAGGCAGGTGCAAACCAGTTCATGCACTAAAACATAATGGACGGAACTATTAGCCTGCCAATTTAGCAAGTGATTTACTGACATTTGCCATTTATATGAGCTCTTATGAAAAGGGTAGGTTTAAGCATCAAACCAACTTGGTTACAGTTAGGAAAATATTAGGTTTAGGCACCAAAATGGTCTCACTTTGTGCAAATCAAACTCCGGTTTCCCACGTGAAAGCACTGTGTCATGTACACCCTCCATCCACCGCACCTCTTTAGTCCGACTTTTTTGCTCTTTGTACTACGTCATGTCAGTGTGGTCGACTAACTGATGAAAAAGGGTGCCTTGTTCATTGGTATCAGATGCCAGAAGACATGACGTATCGATGGTATTTGATGCCCTGGAAAGGAGACCAAGCTGGGCAAATGAGATAAAGCAGGGGCCCATGTGATCAAATTTTTATGGGGCCTAAAATTCAGGATCGCTGATGGCACATCATAGTTTACCCACCTTTATATTTACCAGGACATTACTGCCCATGGGTGATCATCCCTCCTTCATTAAAGTATCTGTTTCCTCTTAGCTCTCATTCAGTAAACAGGAGAGTGCCTCAACTGACATTCTGGATGCAAACCTGCTGCAGTCACTGGCGCCAACTGTGGGGGGAATTGGGGTGATTGCCCCCGCAATGCTAAGGTTGGGGGGTCGTACTAGTGCTAGATGGAGCCACCTGCCCACCTACGTGCAAAAATATACTATCAGTACATTTCCTTTCTTGCAGGTATCAGCTTAGCCATCAAACTGTATTGACCGCAAGGCACCCAAGAAAGGCACATGGAGGAGAATGGACTTGGCCCATTTTTAAATAAAAATATGTGTTTGCACAGAAAATACCGACTAAGTTATTTTTATGTTTATGAATGGATTTGTATAGCCTACTTTATTAACAATAGCCGAATGACAGACGTCGCGTCTGCTGTAGGATTGTGTATCTGTTTGCATGTCGATGAGGTCATATAAGGGTGACAGGCATAAGTTAATGCATATGTGCTTGCGATTTTTTTTTACATCTGCATATTTATGTGTGTGTGTGTGTATGTGTGTGTGTGAAATAAGGACACTGCAATAAAAGGACACATCGGGGGGTAAATGAGGACACAGGGAAAGGGGGTTCCCCCTTATGATTCTGTACAGATCTTGTTTACCACCAGTCCCCATTTCTTAGACAGCCAATTTAAGACGCACGCACACTCGCGCGTGCGCACACACACACACACACACACAAACACATGCACACACAAACACACACAAGGACATAAGCTCTTCTAAGCTCTTCCTTTAATTAGTCCTTTCCTTTCCAGCATCCAGTTCTGTCACACTTTCTGGCATCACCAAGTGTTTTTGGAAGTACTTCATGTACGTGTACCCTGAAACTTGGGACAGACATAAAGTCCTGATGCTCACAATTTGCTGCTGAGCACCATCATTCAGGCGTGTCCAACAACACTTCTGTTTCACAGTATTTCCTGAAGGAAAATGTACTTTCTTTTATTCACTCCAACTATACATTTGCTTCCACTCTTACAAGACCAGGAGAGCTTGTGTTGAGGAACAGGTATGAGAGTTTGGAGTGTCATGAAGTGAAAGGCTGGAGAAGATTGTAGGGAGGGATTTCTGGTTACAGAGACTGGGAGAGAAGATATTAGCTAGCTCCAAAAAACTTTGGGGAAAGTGTGAGAAAGAAGGGCAGTTGCAAAAGAAGAAAAGGGCAAGTGGATCAAATTGATGCTAATAGGACTGGAAGGAGGTTAGAGGAGGAGAAATGAGCCTTAAAATCTCACCACATTAACAAAGCCAGGGGAAGGGGTTAAAACCACAACTGCGTTTCCTCCATCACCCTCCCCCTTCCCCCTTTATTTATTCTTTCCTCCCCTCTCTCATTTCCTCCTGTGGCCATCCTCTTTCTCCCGTAGAGTAATTGGCAAGCTTGGAGAAGCAGAAGTTCAGCCAGAAGCCTCTGCGTCAGATGAACCCAGTGGCCCCGATCTTCCTTAGCACAAGTTATAACCTGTCACAGAGCAAGAGAGCGTACAGTACATCTGCCATCATGCCTCTGTCAGACATAAAATAGATATGGCCCCTGCAGGTCTTACTCCTTGCTTTGGAAACACAGTACAATACTTTGTATAGCAACTGAGGCCTTTTCGCAGGTTAGTATTATATTTATTGGAATGTGTTCCGAGGGCAGCATTGCATCTAACCTTAACTCGAACCCTAACATTAACCCTTACCAAAACCCCAATCCTAACAGAGGGTTGGTATTGGTATTATATTTATTGGAATGTGTTCTGAGGGCAGCATTTTGTAATGTCTTCTCCAGGCAGTATTGCATGGTTTAAGGTTAAGGTTAGCGTCAGGTTTAGGGTTAGTTTTAGGGTTAGGGAATGACACCCTTAGAACACATTCAAATAAATATAATACCAACCTGCCAGGGTTGGGGTTAATGTCAGGGTTAGAGGGTTGGGGTTTGAAGCAATGCTGCCCTCAGAACATGTTGTGATAAATATAATACCAACCTGTGACCCTAACCTAACCCTATACCATGCAATGCTGCCCTCAGAACACATTCCAATCAATATAAAACCAATCTCTGGTTTTATATTTCTACTTTGTGGTAGGCGTTTTTATTGTGTTGGCCTCTTGTTTGTATTTTTTGGAGACTCAAAAGTGAGTGAATACAGTATATACAAGCTTGTGCACCCACGTGGACATTTCTGCAGATACTTAAGAACTTTCAAA
>OMKZ01055293.1:26689-45622 GCA_900302535.1 Neoniphon sammara | reverse complement strand
ATATGTATATATATGACACAGTTCCTCTAGTATGCATCAAATATGTTGTGATCTGCTTTGTATCTCTTCATCCTGTCCTTTTTAACCTATACCTTGACTCTGTTTATTATAAGAGTTCTGTCATGACGTGCTTTGTGAATGATGGAGTTTCTATAGGAATCTTGCTGGAAATAGTTTCCATCTTCCAAGTCAGTGTTTGCTCAGATTGGGGCTCATGCTTTTTCTTCCTCTGCAGCTGTCTCTCCATGTGTGAAATTTGAGAGAGGAGCTTGCTTTTGATTCAATTTCCAAATCACTTGCATGTGAGAATGCTATTGACCCTCATGTTTCTCTTATAACCTAAAGCACATATATGTACGTTCTTCCACAAGGGAAAAACCATGCGAGTTCATCATTGGGTAGGCTTTACACATATGTAGTATGAACTCATTAGGAAATTTATCTGGTTGGAGGCTGGTATGTATTTTCTTTTGACGTCCTTAGCCAGACCAGCATCTCGACATGACAGTCAAAGGGCTTCCTTTTATCATTTTTATCTCAGAAGAAGTGACAGGTCAATGCCATAGTAAACACACGCAAGAAATGGAACTATTTGTTCTGACATTGCCAGTCTTGCTTATCATTTCAGACCAATGGGCATGGCTCAGCTGGTACAGATGCAGTCTACCAAGAACGTCTTTCACGACTGGAGAGTGACAAGGAGTGCCTCATTCTTCAGGTGGGTGATCAAAAATCACTGTTGCGGCCATGAGCAAGTTGAAACAGCTTGCATCCAAACACTGTGCTTGAGTGATTTTCTACCCTGATTAATGAGGATATGTCATTATTCTCCAGGTAAGCGTTTTAACAGACCAGGTGGAGGTGCAGGGTGAAAAGATACGGGACCTAGACACATGCCTTGAGGAACATCGGGGGAAACTAAATGCTACTGAGGAACTGCTTCAACAGGTGAGGCCCCTAAAAAGTACTCCATGGGCTCCATGGTGTTAAAATGCAATATCGACATGATGATTCTGTCCTATCTGAAAACTGCCATCCCGTGTAATATTTCTGTGCAGCATCACCAAGTGTGCCTCTTGTTCCATAGGAGCTGTTGAACAGGACAGCCTTAGAGACGCAGAAGCTGGAGCTGATGACTGAGGTGTCAAGTCTGAAGCTGAATCTGACTGCTGTGGAAAGAGATCACAGGGATAGTGAGGTAGACACGTCCCCCTTATGCAATATTTCAGAAATACATCAAAGATAATTGAATTTTTTAAATGCACCTATATCTGTTTGGTCATGTATGATTTAGAATCTTGGCAGCCATCCAGCCATTGTTAAAAAGCCACTGGATCTGGCCAAAGATTTGTCATATGGTGCTGGGTGAACTTCAGGAGTTATAAACTGGGTTAAATGCCCCCTTTGCTCCAGCAGCTGTTTCCTTCCATACTGCCCCCTCCCTTCCCTCCCATCTGAGGGGCTAGAAAGCTGTGAGTGTTATATTTTCCACAGACCATGTCTGTCCACTAGCCTACATATGCAGGATATTTGAGGAATATTGTGTGTTGTTTCCAGGCACTACGACCTGAAGGGAGTAGACTGTGGAAGTACAACTGCACAATTTAATTTAATTTCCATTTAGCTATAAATCAGGCCCAGCTGAGTACATATTAGTCCCATATCAGCAACGCTGATGTGTTATGGTTATTATATTTGTTTAGAAGTGAATAGGTTGAGAATCAGGCGAAAGTATGCCTAAAAGACAACACACACTCCATTTAATGTTTCTGTTTAATGATAATTGCTCCAAGATGCAGAGCTTCTGCACTGTGGCTGATTGGGATAAAAGCAGTTGTGCGGTAATTGACCATGACGCTTCCCTTTACTCCAGGATTTGTCTCCATGTGTGGAGTGGGCTGCTCAATTTCTCTCCTGAGGGACATTTATCTGAAAAATAATGTCTGGTGCGTTTGGCAGGAATTCTCTACCTACAATCCCTCCCACACAGCCACCATAAAACTCCCCGGTGCAAGTTGCCCTGACAGTCAGATTTTAATGGCTAATGGACGTTCTTTTTGCCTCCCCAGGGCCTGTACCAGGAAGTAACGGACCTGCGGTTCAGGGTGACTGATATGGAGAATGAAAGACTGCAGTGTGAGAAGAAACTCAAAGCTACCAAAGTGAGTTTATAGCCAGCTGCTGAAGATCATACAGTTAGCCCAGGTCTCAAGGTTTCATTTTTTTTTTCACATTTGACTGTGCATGACAGGAGGTTTTAAACCATTGCACCCTTTGAAGCACATCATTACATGTACACAGGGCATTTCTTGTTATGTTTGCCTTGTGATTATCCCCATGACATTTTTCTCTTCTCGTTCTTCTCCTTCCCTCCTTTTGATCTGTTTTTGCCCTACCTCCTCCCCCTCAGTCCTCTGATTTTTAACATCTTTCCACAACATGCTAACCTGTCAAGCCTCCAAAGTGGAACACTGACCGCTTCACTGGAGATGAGGCGAAGGAGGTCTAATCTCCAGCCTGTACTCTGCTCCTCTGTGGCCCTTAAGATCCTCTAAACCTGTTCTTTCTCCACTGCTGCACACTGCTTTCCTGACTTTCCGCACATTTCCTGTAAGTGCTTCCACTAGCTTACCAGTTGCAGACTTTGTACCAGGGTTAAACCCTCCATTAGTTTTATTGTGTTAATGCACTGGTGTGTAGACTGACGTGTATATGTTCTGTTCTGCTTGCTCAGTGCACAAAAAAAAATGTGATTTACAGTGCAAAAACATATAAAAAGTGCTCAATTTTTAAGGTGTCAGTCCTATGACCATAAAGTTATACATTGCCATCTTGTTAAACGGTGTATTTCCTCGATTTAAAGGAATACACTTCATTTTTGATAAACAAAATATTTTAGTATCTTCTGTTGTATGTCAAAAAGATTGGTAGCAGTTTTTTCTCCCGTGTGTCCAGTATTTTTTGCTGCAGTGCATGCTAAATATGCACCATCAAAATCACAATTGGGCCAAGTTCAGTATCCAAATTGCGGGAGCTTTAACTTTTTGTTGAACAGAAATGAACATTAAAAAGTACCATTCCTGCTAAAACTGCAATACCTGTCTAAATAATATCATTCAGCCCTATATTGGTTTAGTGAATGGTATTATGTAGCATTGAATGATGTTTAAAGAACTGAAATGTGCTAAGTACTGAACACAGAGGTGAAACTGCTACCAGTCTTGTTCTTGCACAATTGTAAGTTGATAAAACAGCTCATTTACCAAAAACTTTGGCAGCGTTATCTCAAGAAAAAAGCAAATTCTTGTCTCCATCTGTTTACGCAAGTCAGATTTACAAATTGGGGTGAAAGTGTTGACTTGCCGTCTCCTCTCCCCCATAGGAAGAACTGCAGCTTCTGCAGCACCAGCTGGAGGAGAGGGAGGTGGAGCTGAGCACACTGAGGGATGACGCCAGACTGAGGGTGGAGAACCACGACAGAGCCGACGGAGGAGAGAGAGGTGGGAGCTACATTAATAGCCGTCTGGAAGCGTCCCATGCCATTTCATGGAATTCAGCTCTAATATTACAACAGGGTTTATGAGGATTCTACCAAAAGAAATTTCACATTCCAACAACCAGCAGTTTTCTCCCTCAAGCGTCCTTTTTGAAGTAATTATGGGTACCTTGCCTTCATCAGGATTTAAGAAATGGAATTTCCCCCTTAAATGATTTTTGCGGTCTATCTTGCATTTCACCAACATAGTCAAAGCTATAATGAGGTGAATATGGGGGCTTCTTTGTACTCTCCTCCTCTCAGTCCCTTATCTGTCTGCAGCACCATACCAAACATGTCAGTGCTGGATCTCCCACTCCTTCACCTACTGCTGACTTTTTCTTATCAACTCCTTGGTAGAGGCATACCATTTATTCACAGGGGAGTCGATCATACTGCTCTGCTTGTGAACATTTGTTGTCCCAGTGGTTTTCAGTCTTTCTGGGGCTAAGGCATCAGCAAAGGTCAAACCCAAATCTAAAGACTCTCCTGCATATACAATAGGTGTAGTCATAATTATGTATAGTATAAAACATGTTATTGTAGTTCAAGCTGGGTGATATATCGCTATTTTATCGATATCGTGATATGACTAGATATTGTCTGGGATTTGGATATCATATTGTAGTACGGAATAAGTGTGGTGTTTTCCTGGTTTTAATGGCTGCGTTAGAGTAAGGGGAAGCAATTTTCTGAACTTCTAGCTGTTATTATTAGCCTCTATCTTCTTGGTAATTACATCCACATTAAGCTTTTAAAAATCTATTGTGTGTGCATGTGTTCTGAAAGCACCAACAGTCATCCCTGCAATATCAAAATATTGATATTGAGGTATTCGGTCAATGATATTGTATTATTTTTTTCCATATCAAAGCTGCATCTTCCATTGGATCTGATATTGGCCAGACACCTAGGGAAAAAAGATTATTTTGAAGTCATTTGGACATGGTAGTATGTGGGGGTCTTGTAATGTGATGCTTTATTTATTCCAGTAGGGACATTCTCAATTTGTTTGCCTCCCCTCAGGGAGGTCAGAGGTCAGGATCAGTTACAGGCCGACACTGCTGTAGCTGCTAGGGATCCAGTGTCTTGCTCAAGGACACTATAGCAGGGCCAATGCTTGCCAACCCAGGACTTGAACCTAGCTTGTGAAATTAAAGGATGGTTTCTCAAACCACTAGGCCACCCTGCCTCGTAAACCACAATAAACTGCTGACAAAATAATGACAAGGAAGCATGTCTCTCTTTTTAATGACAAGCTATATCCATGTAAATAAACCTCACAGGCATTGAGGTTAGATAAGTCTGGTTAGTTTTGGGTTGCCATGATATGAATCTGTCAGTGCTCATAGTCCTTGGGGAAAATCACACAGAAGAGTTTTTTAGTTGTGCACAGTTGATAATGACACAGAAATTAACCATTTTTGATACTTGGTTGTGATAATTTATCCAGGGGTTCATGCAGCATGGAGACGACAACCCCCCTCACCACCACAGTAAACCCCAGTGACTTCATTACTGGCTTTTTCCACTGTCTGGCTCTCAGTAACTTGCCAGTGTGCTGCTTTCAGATACAGTGGGAGTTAAAGCTTGTTAAGCCCTCCATGGGGTCTGAAGAGTGTTGTTTTTCCAGATACAGAAATGTTGAAGATGAAGAGGGCACTGGAGTCGCTGATGTCAGCCAATGATGAGAAGGTAGGGTGTACTGTGGCACTACAGGCATAAGTAGCAGCTCAGTAGCCACACTGATTTGCTAAAAGGATTTGTCCTTGGAACTTGGTGCATGTCGACTGTCATATAAAATACAATGTATGATTCTTTAACTACAGGAGCAAAGGATAGAGGAGCTTCAGCAGTCTCTCACCAAGTACAAGAAAGTGCAGGAGCGGGTGAAAGGTGAGACCATCAAAGATCATACATGTATGTTCTAACAATTTATATACTGAGACAGTTGAATTGCTGTGCAATTACAACAGCATCTAATCAAAGAATGTGGACTTAAAACTGCACTATGCAACTTTGGAGGTCCCAAACAACTGAGAAATTTGAAAAAAAAAAAATCATGTAATGTGATGTCAGTCAACTGTACACAACAGTCATATTTACCAACCTGGCCAGTCTGGGATGTTTTTTCATCAATAGATCATCAAGGGATGAGAGAAAAAACATCTAACATAATGAGTCCAGGTTTCTCTGGATGGAGTCGGGCGACCATACTCGTGCACCATGTCATAATTTAAGCTGATAAGGCTGATTTTAACATAAAATTGCCTAGTTCTGCTTTAAGTACAGTAGATCCTTGGCAGAATAGGATCCATCAAGCTTTAATAATAATTTTATGACACAAAGAAAGATTTATGTCAGCCTAAATAGGGTGAATTCTGTTCTGTAAGTAAACAAGTAGATAAACTGAGCTTGGTGTTAGTCAGTAATAACTGTCCCCTTTCAGAGAAGCTGAATGAAGATGACTATGATGATATCCCAGAAGATCCCTCGGTTCCTGTTGCCATGGAGGTGGATCAGGTCACCCTAGCGTTGGAGGGGGAGACAGGAAGGAGCTCTGGCGAAGTAAACACGCCGTCTGTCAAAACAATTCACACACAGGATGGGCTCGCGACTCTAGACTTCCTTAGAAAAACCTACTTTTGGCCTCCCACATAAAATTGCTGCTCCCAGGAATTCAGAGGCCGTGTTTTGATTAATAGTTCAGCAGAAAGAGATATCCCTTATAATGATTGACTGTGTTTTGCTGTTTGGAAAGCTTGTTCATTTAACCAAGCTCGTGCTTTTCTCTGCCACTGTCTGCTTTGTCCCAGTCTATTCCATGTATAGCAGTGCTCTCAGAAATGAATGAACTGGACCGGGAAAGACAGTTACAGGCACAGACACCAGAAAGGTAACATTTGGTCATCCAAGTATCCCTCCATCTTACTGTATTATTCCCACGTGTTAAAACACTTCTGTTCCTGCTTTCTTTATTTAATCCCAAAAGTGGAAGTTACAGATTACAATTACTGTTATGTATGTTTACATTAGAGGATTATTACTTAAGTATGTTTTAAGTATTTCACTTTGCTACATTTTAAACCACATCTTTTAGAGTTTTATTGTTGTAAGCAGGGTTTGACCGATATAGTTTTTAAATACTGATACTGATTCCGATTTTTTCTTTACCTGAAGTTGCCGATTGTCAACATTTTGTGCCAATTTTCAGTATTGTTAAATTTGAAAATTACTTTGCAAAATAACAAACAAGAATACTATTATTAGACCAAATCTCTTAATGAAATGTGCAAATAAACATGAATAAAGAGAATATTGCAAATGCAATATAAAAAGATAAAGATACTGTCAAAAAATATTAAAAGTCCTTCAAAAAAAAAAGAACTAGAGAATAACCCCTTCCACATCAGGGAAGGAAGACATGGACACACTGATACCCGATATTCCAAAAAAGGCAAATAAATATGGTAAACTGGGAAATCAGTCGAACCTTAGTAAGCTCTCCATAAACACCGTGTTACAAATTTGGGAAATCTAAATCGTCCTGTAGTGGAACCATTAGCTACTATGAGTCAGTCAGCAGAGAAGACGACTCTTTACTGAGCCAGTGAATTATCAAGTAAAATTTCAGCCAAGTACTTCTACTTGAGTGGAATATTTTGGTATTTTTCCCACCCCTGTTTAGTTCTCAGCTAAGTCCCATACTGTCCTTGTCTTTACAGTTCCTCAGATGTCCCACACCCAGAAGGTTCAGCCCACATAATCAGCAGTGCTGACCAGGTAAGACGTGATTTCGGCAGGTTATATTCGCTCCAGTCCTTGTGGGCAAACTGGAAAAAACCCCAAGATTACAGCAGACATATCAAGAGGCTGAAATAATCATATTAATTCCAGTTGTTTAACACTGTAAGCCAGGGTCTTTATTTTTTTGCCCTTTTGACCTCAGAATGTGGGGAAGGTATGAGAAGTATGTTGAACACATTTTCTTGCATACATACACGTATTACACACGACTCACTCACGGTCCAGTCATGCAGAGGGCATGTCATCCTGTGCTATGCTGTGTTATTGAAATCCTCCATCCATTTGAGTGGATTCTCCACCTTATGAATGAATGACTGTCAGAGTTCATCAGGTTCTTCTCTGTTCTTGTAATCACAGGATATAGAAGCAGGGCACTCAGGTAGTAATGTTGTGACACCTAGTGGTAGAATGGCGAAACTACAATTTGTCTTTTATTTATTGACTTTCCTAGTAAAACAATTTCCTTTTTGCCATAAGCTGATTGCCATATTTTAATCTTATTTTCTCACAGACCAAAAATAAAGCGGGAACCAGCTCTCTCCTCACTAAACCAAACACCACAGGCGATGAGAGCTTTGGTACCAAGAAGACTCGCTCTTCCTTTGGTCGTGGCTTCTTCAAGATGCGTGGAGGCAAGCGGACATCTAGTGCTCCAAACCTGGGTGAGCCTCAGCTTGAAGCAGGCAGTGATGGATAGACAGAGCTCCTTCTAGTCAACATGGATTCTTTCTGTGGATCATTATTGTTCTATACATAGTACTCGACATGATATAGCACAGGATCTTATAGACTGTTTTAGATTGAGCAGTAAATACATTACATATTTAAACAAAACATATGCACATGCAGAAGATAATGCTTTATTTTTTGTCCTGTACCCCAAAAGGGCATAGTCTATCAGGTAGACATGCACTAAATTTTCACCTTTGAATCCTATGTAGCCTCATTTTTAAGTGGCTTATCAACTCAGTGGGATGGTTCCCACTCCTCACTGAATTTCTGAGGTATCTTGGAATTGTGAGATGTGTATTCCACACTGGGGAACTCAGGGAGTTTGGTAAATTCAGGAAGGAGGAGCATTTTTGGGTAATGGAGGCTATGCCACATTAGGAATCCTAATAATTCTAGCATATGCTCAGTTTAACACTGAAAAATGAATGAAGGATGGGAAATTAATGGATTCCTGACGAATGAATGAAAATCCAGCTCTGTGATTGTTTTGTTCGTGACCTGTGCTACATATTTCTCATATTATTACATATGTCTCTTATTGTAACTCCATTTTGATATTTGTGTGTTCTGTTCTGTCACTGCCTCTTAATGCTTCTACCATGGGTCTGTAAATTGTGAAGATCGCAGCCGGAGTGCCAGTGCACCTACGTTAGGTACAGTAGAGCAGAATGGCCTTTTGGGTTGGCCAGGCCTGCAGTATGGCTGCTCTGGATGGTACAGCTGGATGTGCATAGGGACATCACTGTCACTGCAATGTGACCATCTGACCTTATGACCTGTCACAAACCGATCAGTCTGCTCAGATGATAAATGATCACATTGTTGTAGTTGAGCACTTTCCCCCTCTTTCTCTCATACTCAGACCACTGAAAAGTTGTTTTTTCATGGGTGTTTCTCGGGAGTGTTTTTCTCGTCTCTTGTCGTGGTGTGACGCATTTCTTCCAGTGCTCTAATTAAATCATATCCAGTTGTCCCTTATCCATGATGTGACACCATCTGCAATGAAGCCACATTAATGCTGCTTGCCAGTGCAGTTGTGAAGCATTTGTCATTTGCTGTCCCCCAAGTCTATAAATTGTCTGTTGTGCTGGGGAACCAGACCTTTGCATGTACGGACTGTTCTTTCAGTTCGATAACCTAATGGTGCTTGTTTAGTTGGAGATGTACTATAATGTTGGTGGTGAAAATGGTTACATTTACATGCAGTTCATGAGCTCTGAGCTGGGGGAAAACCTGACCTGTATTCAGTGGTGGTGGGTTGTGCTATGTTGTTCCAATGCATGTTAATGAATATATATTTTTATAGCTGAGACAGAACGTAAAGGCACGGAGCACTTGGACTTGGCTGGTGTTCCTCCTTGTAAATCCCACAATGAAGCTCCCCTTCCGTCCTCACCAGAGACCAAAAAGAAGTCCAAAGGCTTCAGGAAATTCTTTGGCAGGTAACACTCATTCCCTCAAGGCCTTTAATCTCAGTGCTATTCACAGTAACGTGAGTAGAGTGTTTTTACTGGTGTATTGTGGTGATATTCTCTTCTGCAGGCTAAAGAGGAGTCACTCTACTTCCTTCAACCTTGATGAGCCATCAGAAATGGAGTTCAGGAGGGGAGGAGTCAGAGCCACAGCTGGCCCTCGCCTTGGCTGGTCACAGGACTTAAAACATGGCGCCAAGTAGGTGCAACTCAAAGACAGTCTTCCTCCCAAACCATTTTCAGAAATTTAACAGCTAATCATATTACAAAAAAATGATGATGGAGAAATAAATGTCAAAGGAGACAAGAACTTAAAATATTATTTATATAATTTATTAAAATTATTTAATCAGTTTTTATTGAGCTGTTTTTCTCCTGTCACTATCAGTGCTATTGGCGTTCCCTTCTCACGATGGAGCAAGGATCAGGTTTGTGCATGGCTGCAGAACCAGGGGCTTGGCTTGTATGTTGCCCAAGGCCAGAGCTGGATCCAGTCAGGGCAAACACTACTGCAGGCTTCACATCATGATCTGGAGAAGGTAGGGGTGCTAGAAAATAATTGGAATGGTTTAGATGTGAAATATGAGTTTTTAGGCTCTTTCTGGTCCAAATCAGTGTGCGCAAGTTTGTGTTTTTGTTGCATTTTTGTCTGGTTTGGTCAAGTTCAGACTGTCCAGTTACAAGCAAACCAGAATGTCACATGGACTCATGGACAAGTAATTAGACATAGTTGGAGTGGCCTGTGAAGTTAGACTTTGGCAGCAGTGGCTGTCAAAACAAATTTGAATCCATTCTTTGTAGTGTAATTTTACCTAAGCATGGTGGGTTTGTCTGGGTTTTTTGCTGTAATTTAGCATCTTGTTCATACTAGTTAAGAACACATGAAGAAATATCTGAATATGAGCATCAGTACAGACTGTAATTTGCCCTCAGTTCATTTTATGTGGCTTTCCAAGCAGCAGATGCCAACCTCTGTCACCTCACACCACAAACCTTTATGTTTTTGGGTCCTTTCTTCTCGTTGGCTCAGATTAGGTTCTTTCTCCTAATGAACAGCACCGCAGTTCTATTGTCTCCGACTGAGACTCATGTGTTATGGTGTCTCAGTGTTTCCTTTGTGCCACTCATGTCTGAATGGTATCATTCTCACCTGCCTAAACAAGCCAAACTAAGAGTTAATACTCCAGAGTTTGAATAACAGCTCCAACAGGCATGGTGTGAATGCAGCCTTGGATGTGTTATGTATCACTTAACGGCTGTCTGTAGAGGTTTACTGTGTGTAATGTTCCTGTTTACCCATCAGGAGTTGGGCATCAAACACCCCCTCCACAGGAAGAAGCTGCAGCTGGCCTTACAGGCTCTCGGGTCAAAGGAAGATGAAGACCTCAAGGGCAAACTGGACCACAACTGGGTGACCAGTGAGTGACAAAAGAGTGACACTATCTTAAAGCTGATAGTACTGTAACCCATGACTAGGATTTGAGGATATGGATTTTTTCATCCTACGGACTAGAAAGATTGATGAATTGTTGCTATGCTTTGTTTTTTTCAGGATGGCTGGATGACATTGGCCTGCCACAGTACAAGAGTCAGTTTGATGAGGGCCGTGTTGATGGTCGTATGCTGCACTACATAACAGTGGTGAGTTATTTCTTTTTGAACCGTGTCAGGTTTATGGCTCGATATTGGCAAGGACCCACAACACGATATGTATCATGATACAGTATTGAGTACAAATATGATACATTGCAATACTGCAATACTACTACTGACTGAAAATGTCTAAATAGAGCTTAAATACAATCTATAGCATAACACCAGTAAAACTAATAAAATATACAATAAAATATATAATGACAGAGTGACAGACTCAAAACAATTTAGATCTATTTAATTCCCATTCCAATTTATTAAATTAAAATTAGCACAATACACTTACTTAACACATTGCACTGTAGATGTCATTATGAAACTGCAGAGCATGAACGATACATATTGAAACAAGGGAGTAGAGAATCGATACAGTATTGTGAAAAATAGTATCGATGTTCTGGCTTTTTTGTTTTGGAGACTTCAGAAGCTTGTTAAATAAACATTAAAGAGAGGATAAAATCAGTCCATCTAATGATTGACTTAATTGGCCCATTGATCATTCACCTGGTGACATGACTTTGTGGTATCACTAGGTTTCTGATTGATCCTGTGGCTTTTTCTCAGGATGACCTGCTGTCTCTGAAGGTGGGCAGTGTTCTCCATCACCTCAGCATCAAGAGGGCCATCCAGGTCCTCCGACTCAACTCCTACGACCCCAACTGTCTCAGACGACGACCCTCTGATGAGGTATCACTCAGAGGTCACAAGCCACACCTTTGTCTTTTGTTTTAACCCTTTTGAAACCCATCTGAGACCAGGATCATAATTCCCTTGTTTCTATCCAGAATAACATCACACCAGCAGAGATCTCCCAGTGGACCAACCACAGAGTGATGGAGTGGCTCCGGTCTGTGGATCTGGCAGAATACGCCCCCAACCTAAGGGGCAGCGGCGTACATGGAGGACTGATGGTGAGTGGGCTTGGACAGGGGACACGTTTAGATCAGATTCAATTTAAGATTAGATCAATTTAAACAATATCCATATGGAGTGACTGGTCTTTGCAGCAGCAGATAATGGGATGCAAAAAATAGGATATGAATGACAACAGAGAAAACAGGGTGGCATCAAACAAGCACTTGGATCCATACTGTACGTACAAAGTACGTACAGTATGGATCCAAATATTTGAATTATGGCATATATGTAGAGTGTGGAAACTAACAGAAGAACATACTGTTTTGACAAAAAGGGTGAATTAAAAATATGCACAATTTTAAAACTAGGCTGTATACAGATATGAAAACAGATCAGAGTTCCACGTTTGATATTCCCCAAATAAATCATCCCCACTGCCACATAACTTTTTCGACAATCAAAATTGAACCAGTTCTTCGCCTCATGACCAATCCTTCCACAAAGTTTCATGGTGTTGTGTGATCTGTTTGAAAGTCACATGCATTTTTATGTGAAGCCACACTGCCACTGTACTTTTACATTAAAATGCTGTGTAGTGCAGCATTAAATCAAACTTGTTTTTGTGTTATGAACATTTCACCCAAGGTGTTGGAGCCGCGCTTCAATGTGGAAAGTCTTGCCCTTCTGCTCAATATTCCTCCCAACAAAACCCTGCTGAGACGCCACCTGGCAACACATTTCCACCTGCTCATCGGCTCGGAGGCACAGCGGCTCAAACAGGAGTGTCTGGAAAACCCAGACTATGCTGTCCTCACTGCTACCGCCAAGGTCAAGGTAAGTGCACTTCCACCTCCCTCTCCATCATACTATGCTCAAATCCTCTCCAATGTCACTTTTTAATCATATTTGACAGTAGATAACAACATATTGTAAATGTATTAATTTAATTGTTCAGTAATGCTTCCTGTAAATTAATTCTTGCTTTAAAGGCCTCATACAGTATATGCCAGAGATTTATCTACGATTGAATAGGTCTTGTGGGCACCCTGACTGCTGGTGACCTTAAAAAAGTTTTAATATCGTTTGGTTTTGATGACAACTTGTAGTGTCCCTGATGGTCTAAATGGTATTTCAGAGCCTTTTTCCACCCTCACAACAATAAAACTATTCTTTATATTTTGGGCATTCAACTGGTCAAATTTAAAGATGACGTGTCAGATATCAGCAGCTTCTAATCACTTTTTGAGTCATCTTGGCCAACCTTTAATTGTCTGTTTTCCTCCTTCAGCCTCGAAGGCTCTCATTTGGTGGCTTTGGCACTCTGAGGAGGAAGCGGCAGGAGGACAGCGAGGAATATGTGTGCCCCATGAATGTGGAAATGCCCAAGAGCAGCAGCTTTCAGAAGGGCTACAGGATCTACGAGGATGGCCTCGCCCACCTAGAACAGGTACAGGACTGAGCTTTAAATATTCCCCCGTCACACTTTAAACTGAACTAGTCATAGACTAAAGATACCATACAGCTCACTTGCATTAAAGGAATACTCAAATGTTTTGGGCAATATCCCCTTTTGCTGACTTATCCAGACTGAGACAAGATGTTCGCTACCCTTTTCACCTCTGAACATCTACTGGTTCGGTTTCGACAGTTAGCATTTTGTGTTAACTTAGCATAAAGACTTGAAGTCTACAGGAGTCGGCTAATCTAGCTCTGTCAAAGAGAAAAAATAACTTCAGCAACTCTGAAGCTGTCTTATTTACACAGTATTGAAATACACGTCTTGGATTTTTTTTTTTTTAAACGAGGGTTGTTGTAGAAGTTAGATGGTAGCAACTATAACTGCTGAACATACGTGTTCATCGGTTATACTTCCTACCATCCTACTTTTCTTAAAATGACTTTTGTTTGTCTTGTTTTGTTTTTATTTTCCAAGACGTGTAATTCAAATATACATGGTACACTGTGTAAATAAGACTTAGAAGAGGTTTATTTTATCACTTTAACGGAGATAGGCTAATGACTCCTGTAGACTGCAAGTATTTATGCTAAGCTAACACGAAATGCTAACCAGCGGAACCGAACCAGTGGACGTACAGAAGTGAAAATGGTATTGAACATCTTGTCTCAGTCTGGCTAAGTCGGCAAAAAGGGAATACTGCTCGAAACGGAGTATTCCTTTAACTCTAACCCCATTCAAAATAGTTTTGAATGTTTTTTTTTTACAGCCTGGCCTATGCTTCCAGCATTTAGAATCAGTTTCTTTCTTTTTGTGTTTGGGCTGCCTCTGATGCCTAAATACTCTTGATGTATTTTATTGGCAGATGGAAGACTCAGAAGGGACTGTGCGACAGATAGGAGCATTTTCTGAGGGGATCAACAATCTGACGGTAAGAAAGTGTTGAACTCCTACACAGACCTGATTAAAATAAAGGGTTGTTCATTTATGCATAGTACTAAAATATGGTAGTAACAAAACAGCTCTCTTGTGCAGACCTGAGTAATCTGATGGGGGAAGCTGTTAAGGAAAGCTGAGTTTCAACAGTCTCTGGTCCTGTGTTGCAGAGCATGCTGAAGGATGATGAGTTTTTTGGGGAGATCTCCTACTGCCCTCCAGAGGTCGACATGGCAGATGACAACTCTAATGTGTGAGAGATGCTGAGCCCAGAGTCTGCATACTAGCCCAGTATTGTGAAAAGGAATAAACTGTGCCAACATCGCCCCTTAATCCCTCCATCTCCCACCAACCTTCACTAGAACCTTTGAGATCGTAGGCTCTATGTCATAGAGCCTACGATCTATATTTATTGAAGCTGACAAAATTGTCCTGCATGAACTGAAAATTCAACATGTATTCGTATATCTCTATGCATTTATTTTATTACATCTATGTTTTGCTTTCAGTAATCACAACATACTGCAAGTACTTTAGTTTTGTCCCAGTTTGTGACTTATTTTAAAGCCTCCCTCAACAGCAGTGTTCATCCTCAAATGTTGTACTAAGCTAAATGTTTTAATGTCCTCCAGTCACATGAAATTGTATTAGCGGTACTTGCCCTACATTATCTTAAGAAATACCATGACTGAAAGTAAACAGGGAAGCCAGAGCTTATGTTCTCATAAGCGATTCTCCACAGCCTGTAGGTATCGTCATGCAAGCCTTAGCCTTATCAGTTAAGTTTGTATTCCGTGTTCTGCTCTATTTTTTAATTTTTGGTAATAAAATTTAGAAAATGCATATTTCTTTAAGAAAATGTGTTACTTTCATTGACTTCCTAGAAACAATCAAGGGATGTGAAAAGTTTAAACAGAGAATAATCACTAGGAGAGTGTACAAGCTGAACGGACAACATGGGGATTCAGGTAGGCCCCTCCACAGGCATGCGGGACAACGCATCGGCCAAAATGTTATCCTTGCCTGCCACATGCCTTACCACCAAACATTGTTGCTCATCCTGATATTTGTGAGCTAGAGCAAGCTTGGCTCTCAAGGTCAAGCTTCTCTTTCTCTCTCCTGTTGCTCTAGTTCCCGTCTCTTCAGAGTTATAATACATCAGAATAATTTGTACCGACTCTGTTTTCCAAGCCTCCTCCGAGACATCCAAATCCAAATATTCTATCAATTTCCACAGTTGAGCTTCGCCAAGCTTATCTGTCTGTTCATGCGTTACTTCAGCTTCCACAAACTCCAACATTTTCGCTTCTACTAGTGAGTAGGGCGCAAGGAAAAATACACCGTACAAAACGACTAAAGGGCTGACACAATTAACAACAAAAACAAATCACAGAATGCACACTGCATTGGCACCCATTCAATCCCGGGAAGGTCCACCGACTACCAACACTCGAAAGCCAAATCCACTACTACAAAGCCCGCAGGACAGACCCACTCTCCAAGCGAAACTGACAAGCGTTTCCCAATGCCACACATA
Organism: Neoniphon sammara; assembly: GCA_900302535.1. Lineage (NCBI taxonomy): Eukaryota > Metazoa > Chordata > Actinopteri > Holocentriformes > Holocentridae > Neoniphon > Neoniphon sammara. The sequence goes on along the minus strand of OMKZ01055293.1, from coordinate 29,636 downwards.
TGCCGCATGCCTGAATCAGACCCCGCACTACTACAAACAGTGGTGTTACCGATCTTTCAGTGGGCTGGATTAACTGGTGATATGCGCGAGCATGAAGCAGATGTTGCTCGACTCTGTTGTAGGCGTGCTGTGCGAGGACCCACTCGGATACCAGGAAATAAATGTTAAGCTGATTTTGTCACTGCTTCATTAAATTATCTAATAGTGTCTTAATTTTTTCAAACACAGACCGTTTAAAACTTTTCAAATGTTTTAAATTTATAGGTTTTGCCCTCTGCCCGCTGATAAGCTTTCATACAAACAAAATGAAATTACAGGCCGAGATTTGAACCAAAGGTCAAAGATATTACAAACGTGCCACTTGTCCCAACATCTTACAGATGCACCTATTACAAATAGGCTACACAGGCTACCTGTCAATGGCGGAGATCCGTGCCATTCTCAGATTAATTTATGACTGCCAACTCTTACACTTGGATTTATACTATGTAGATTACATTAATTAGCCTATGATTTGATTGATGTGTTAGGATAACTAAGCTTGAGGCTTTCATAAAAACAATAAACCGACACGCCTAACTTTGAACCATTGTCTGAAGGGCTAAAATATATCCATGGACTAAAGGCATTACCAGTGCGCCACATGACTTGAACACCTATTGGTTTATATGATATATAGCCCTACTGGTAGATAAGACATTCATGCCATTATCACATTAATTTGTTACAGCCAACTGTTCAAGTGCATAAAAACATATAGCAAGTTATAAAAGATTCCATTATTTAGCCTATAATTCTCTATCACTCGCTATCACACACTATCTGCACCGGATGACTGGTGCAGTCATCCGCTCACATGGCTTCTCATACCATTCCTATGCTGACGATACCCAGCTCCTCCTATCGTTCCCGCCAGACGACCACACAGTCTCAGCACGGATATCAGCATGCCTCTCCGATACCTCAGCATGGATGAAGGACCGCTACCTTCAGCTTAACCTGTCAAAGACTGAGCTCCTTGTCATCCCAGCCAGTCCCTCTGTACAACAACAGATCAGTATCCAGCTCAGCTCCACCCCGCTCATCCCCACAAAGTCTGCTAGAAACTTGGGTGTCATCACTGATGACCAGCTAACCCTGTACAACATCCGGAGGATCAGACCCTACTTGTCTGAACATTCAACACAACTCCTGGTACAGGCTCTTGTAATATCACGCCTTGACTACTGCAACTCCTTGCTGGCAGGGCTCCTGGCATGTACGCTCAAACCTCTGCAGATGATCCAGAACGCGGCAGCGCAACTGGTCTTCAACCAGCCCAAAAGAGCACATCACTCCGCTGTTCATATCCCTCCACTGACTCCCAGTTGCTGCCCGCATCAAGTTCAAGTCCTCGATGCTTGCCTACAAAGCAGCTACCAAAACGGCTCTGACCTACCTGAACTCCCTCATTCAGGTCTACACTCCCTCCCACTCACTACGCTCTGCCAGGGAGCGGCGCCTGGTGCTGCCGCCACAACAAAGCCCTGAGTGGAATGAGTTACCAAACCATCCGCAGAGTCCCTCTCAATCTTTAAGAAAAGACTAAAGACCAAGCTGTTTAGTGAACACCTTCTCACCTGACGGAATGTGTAATCCGAACAAAACAAAAAAAATCTTTATTCATCTATGCACTTGATGCATCGTCTCGTAGCTCTGCCTTGTAGCACTGCCTCACAGCAGCCATGACTTGCTGGGCCAGAGCTTAGCTTTGTAGCACTTACTCTCGTCGTTGTCTCCAACTAATACCTTGCTTGTGTTGTATTGAAATCTCATGTGTACATCGCTTTGGATAAAAGCAAAAGCTAAATGCCAACTGTAACTGTAACTGTTATTGGATCTACAGTTGGCTAATTTATGAATGTCCATGTTGTTATGCTTATGGACAGGAGACAATGCTTGTGTTCTGTTACTGATATGATTTAAAATTTGGTGAAGTACAGGTCCTCAAAAAAACAAAAAAAAAAAAAAAAACGTTACTTATTACAATAAAATGAGAAGATGTAATTAGTTACTTTCACTCATTCTTTCTTTACACCATACCATTTCATAATACACCATACCATACCATATCATACCACTACATACCATACCATGCAATACCACACCCTACCATACCATACTATACCATACCATACCATACCATGCATATGTAGGTAAGCCATGTATCAATAGTCCATAACCCCATTTCCAACCTTACATTATTGTTTAGATTGTATTCATTTCTCGACTTTGTTACTCGTCTGCGGTTTGAGGTCTGTTTAGCAGTGCTGGATCAATGAACTGTGCTTGAGACACCATGGTATAAAACCAGGTTAGGCTATATAATGGTTTGCCAAGGCATTAAGCTGATATCAGCCTTTTACTAAATACTGGATATCAGTAAATCAGTCAGTGTTGTCCACCTCTTATATGATGGATATGATGCAGTTTGATTGATTACTTATTGTATCATTGGTCAATTCTGTACTGGTTGTTTATGGAAAGCCTTTAACCAGAGCTGAGTCTAATGCATTTTGATTGATGATGATTATGATTACAACCAGGATCATGATTGTAATTGTGATTGTGATTAGCAATTTTATTGGTATCATTGGTATTATCATTGGTGTCCCATGGTGTTAATACTGTTTCAGAAGTTTTTCCACCCTGACAAGATTAACACTGAATAAAATACTGGATACTGCATTACTTAGTCTTGCAGTTATAATTGTAAATGTAATCATTTTTATCTTGTAATTTTAATACTGAATATCGGCAAACATTAGCTAGCTTCTGTTAAAAAATATCAGTATTGGTATCAACCTTCAACAACCCAAGTCAATCAATCAATCAATCTTTATTTATATAGCACTTTTCATACATAAAATGTAGCACAAAGTGCTTTACATGTTAAAAGCAACCCCCC
>OMKZ01055293.1:0-26669 GCA_900302535.1 Neoniphon sammara | reverse complement strand
CAAAACAGCTCCAACCTACCTGAACTCTCTTACATTCAGGTCTGCGCTCCCTCCTGCTCACTACGCTCTGCCAGGAGCGGCGCCTGGTGCTGCCGGCACAACAAAGCCCTAAGTCTCTAGCCAGACTCTTCTCTTCTGTGATCCCTCGGTGGTGGAATGAGTTACCAAACTCCATTCGATCCGCAGAGTCCCTCTCAATCTATAAGACTAAAGACCAAGCTCTTTGGTGAACAACTGATGGACTGTGTAACCCAAACAAAAACTTAAAAAATAAATAAATAAATAAATAAATAAATAAATCTTTATTCATCTATGCACTCTATGCATCATCTCGTAGCAATGCCTTGTAGCACGGCCTCATAGCCACCATGTCCTACTGGACGAGAGCTTAGCTTTGTAGCATTTACTCTCGTCTTTGTCTCCGACTAGTACCTTGCTTGTGTTGTATTGAAATCTCATGTGTACGTTGCTTTGGATAAAAGCATCTACTAAATGCCAACTGTAACTGTAACTGTAAATAAATAAATAAAGATAATTATAATTTTGGATTTTTTTTTTCTTTTTTTTTTTTTGGAGATTCTGTTGACCATCTATTAAGCTAGCTGCTGCTGTCCAATGCACAGAATTGGGAAGCATTTCACAAATAAATATGAATTCTATTGATACAGAAATATGTTTAGTTTGAACTTTCTAAATTAATGTAAGGGTTTGGAATACAAAGATCAGGTTTGTGACTGAAGTTAAACAATGGAAACTTTTTTCTTTTCTCATTATTTTGATACTTGAAGACGTTGTAATGTTTTCTGACAACCAGTTCCCAGTTGATGCCAAACAAGGCTAATATTATGTTTAAACTCTGCTGTTGGCAAGGGAGCCCAGAGATTCTGCAGCATTTGGCAATGCCACTCGCTATTCCTCCCCTCCCAAGCGATGGAAACATCCTGGCAGGCCTCGGGCTCCGCTGTAGCACTGCTGACCCTTCTGCAAGTGTTGCTTTTTGTTGTGAAGATGTGTGGTCCAATGCTCGACAGTAACCATTCCGCTTCCTGTGCCTTCTCTTTACACATCTGAAGGGAAACCGGTTTGATTTATGCTCACCTTCTCATTCCCAGCCCTTATTTTTAGATACAATTTTCCTGTACTCAATCTCCAGAGTGCAACTGCCCACATATTGATTGACTGTTCAGTGAGTCACGGGGGAGTTGCAGCATGTAGAGATAAATAAAAAAGTTGTGAAAAGATATTTGAAATGCGGCTACGCATAACCAGTAGTCGCAGGGCGGTAGGTAGATGTCTACCAGGCAGTCGAGAAGTTTCAATAAAAATGGCCTCCTGAGTCTGAACATCGTGATCAGATCCAGAAAGTCTTGATGAAAAACTTGTTTACAGAGAAGTTGTTGTCCAGTCAAATAAAGTGGATATGGATGGGTGCAATATGAAGTTCACTTTCACGATGCTGCAGTGTTCGACAGTTTGTGGGCTAGCTTCCAACAGAGAAACTCCCAGAGAAGCACACAAAGCAGTAAACAAACATTTCATTGCATTTAAATGCATTCTATCATATTCTACCAGTGCTCAGAGCAACATCACAGGTCATACATTGTGAAGTTAAAAAAATGCATCTCATCCAATAAATCCCTATGGGGTACAAGGGGAACCATGCTGCAGTTATGGATTTGGCCTCAAAATGCATAATGGGTCATATGATCTTATTCGGTTCCCATCAACACCTCCACAGGGAAAAACACATTGATTGGCTGAGGGGAAGGTAGCCCTGGTTGAGGAGCTGTGCATCCATTGTAATTCAGTGAAAAGGAATGTATCTCCACACTGAAGAAGTCCCATTTCCTCAGCATCCATCCTGCATTAGTGAAGCAGACTTTCTTGAATATTACGAAGCAGTATCCAAATGGTTAACTGTTACACAATACAGTAATTTCTCCCAACTGACTTGTTTAAAAACCCTGGTACTTCCAAAATTTTAATTTTCCAAAAGGTGTCTCTTAGGATGGAGCCAATAGACCTGCAATAGGCCTTTTTCACAGCAGCCATTTAGACATGAAATAGCAGGTAAACACAGGTGTTACTAATGACATTAATGAAGGTTCTGTTCCATTTAAGTGTAGCAGAGTCTTCCCAGTGAGCCAGCATGAACAATAGCAGGACCCTGGCTCTGTTAGACCTAAATGGAACAGAACCTTAATTAATGTCATTAGTAACACCTGTGTTTACCTGCTATTTCATGTCAAAATGGCTGCTGTGAAAAAGGTCTATGGTTACATCTGTACATACCTTTGAAATGATTGATGGTTTATATGGATTTTGTACCTTTGGTGTGATGTAATGTGATGTGATTTGGGAAATCAAAAAAGACATATATGATTTAATAGAACAGTTAATGTGCTATTCAAAGCAAAATAAATAGCACATCAAAAGCTCATATTAGTGTAGAATGCGCAGTACATGGCACTAGCTAAACTGCCCTAGTACTGGTCACTCCACTCTCATTTTACTTTGAAACATAGCATTTTTTGCATTTGTATTTCCAAGATACCTCTGAGGCCAGTATTTAAAAAATACTGACATAGATTCTGCACAGGAAATGTAGGGAACAATGAGACTGGAAGGACACTTGGCATGGGATGTCCTATTCTCAGGATATTTTTATAGTCATTCCTATGACTTTCCCTTGAGCTGCGTGGCCTGAAATCAAAGGTTGGATCAAGACTTTGGGAGTATTAAATCAAACCAAAAGCAGCATATCCCATAAAAAGGGTCTGAGCTGGCAGTAAGACACTAAACAGTTCATTTTACTTGCGTTTCTCTGTTCACTGTTGGGATATTAATGAATTTATAGCTTGTACAGCTTTTATGATGTGTTTCCTATGTATTGGAATTGCCAACATGTTTCGTACATGCCCCAGTCACACATTTTTTGGCACCCACTAAAGTAAACAAGCAATATTATCATCTGGCAAATGCAAATCAGAAAACATTAATATATTTTTTCCCTTCATTTTATTTATTTATTTATTTATTTATTTATTTTTGTCTCCATCTTTGGTGCTTAGTGCTCATTCGGCACTGCACTTCCCTGAGATCACCTGTCAATCAAACAGCATGTTCACTATTGTGACTTTTTTTTTTCCTTGGATTTCCTGTTGATGAAGTTCGTCAACAGGAGATTGAAAAAGATCTACCAGATTCTGGGTGTTTAAAACAGCAAATATCAAGGAGTCCCAGTGGCTCCGCTGGTTAATGTATATACTGTATAACTAGGTTCAATTCTGGCCCAGTTTGTTGCACGTTATCCCCCTCTCTTTTCTGTCTCTCTCCAATGTGGACAATCAAACAAAGGATAAAATAACACACACACAAAAAAAGAAAAAACACAGAAAATGTCAAAGCTTTCATGAACTGGATATAGGCTGAATCACTGTTTTGTTGGGTCAACTGGCGAAAGAGAAAGGCAAAATTGGCATTTATTTGAAAATGTCACAGATTATTACTTTAAGTCAAATGGCACAGTTACTGTCTTTCTGTGCATAATTTAGCTGGGAAAAGTGAAGTTGTTTTGTTCAGCGGTAATTGACAAGAGCAAGATAGTTCCGGTGTCGTACTCATCTGAATGGAAATGCATTCGTTGTCACATCATTACAGTATAAACAGCGACGATCTCGGCCTTGATTATTATGAAATGTTAATTCTATTATATGGTGATTCTGGCAGGGGTTGATAATATCATAAATTTTGTGATACCAGAGTAGCTCATTGCTGGGGTTTATTAAGGTTCTCCACCTTCTTGGATCTCACATCTCACACATCAGCTCACATCTTAATACGGCTCAAGATATCAAATGATGCATATATAAGGTACATAGGAAATCAGTTGTTTTCTGAGACTCTTGAAATATGCATTTTGAATAAATTTACAGTCATTATTCTACCAGGAAAAGTTGGAATAGTTGATTTTTTTCTAAGAAATTCAGCAAGACTGGTGCCGCGTATTTCCACCAGTTATGTCATGGCACGTTTTTAATCTTCTGATAGCTCAAGGGGGAAGACAGCCTCCACCCCCTTTCCCCACCCTCACATATAAAGCGTGCCAATGTTGAAGAATGTATGAATGACAAATGGTGGCTTGACTCCTAAATACAGGCGGCTGTTTGGCTTTAAGAAGAGAAAATGCTGTTTATGCACTGTTAACTCCATACGCTCTTCGCAAACCATTCATTACACATGTACATTTTGCCTGGGGATGAAGGGGAAAAATAGCACATTTTTCTATAGCTGTTCCCCATTTTTATTGCTTGTAGATGTTTTTTTTACTGCTTCTCTCCAGCATATGAGAGAGAGAAATTTTTTGATTCCAGTACCATCCTTTCCCCCCCTCTCTTTTTTTCCTGCTGCACTGCAACGCCTGAGGGTCTGGTAAAAGAACATGTTGAAAAGTAGTTTTGCTCTATCCCTCTCGCACCCTCTTTCTTCTCTCCGTCTCCGCGTACAGACACACCGAGGGGAAAAACAAAAAGGAGCTGCCTACCCGAGGAAGTCAAAGACACGTTCGAGGGAGATGCCGGCGACTCCGAGTGCAAACATCTGGTTTGCAGCCCGACGTGTTTGAACCGCGCTCTGATCAAGTGTTATTGATTGAGTCATGAATGAAGTCGAATCAATGGCTGGAGACCTTCAGTGGGACTGGATGTTAATAACTGTGTTTGAGTGGTGGGCGGCCGAGGTTCAGCCCTGTGCCGGTCATTTCCTCCCTCCTTCACTCCTTTGTGTTCCTGCCTTTCGCTCTGCATAGCTCCTTGCTCCGTGTATGAGTGTGCGTAGGAGGGAGGAAAAAAGAACGTCTGTGGGTGTTTACAATGTCACAGTGTGGGCGCTTTCGACTTAACCCACAGGACAGAGAGAGGAAGAAATAATAAAAAAAAAAAAAAAACTAAAGGACTAAACAAGTAGAATCAGGAGAGACGGTAACATTATCACCAGACAATTTATGATGTTACTGCTTGTTCACACTGAAAGCATCTTGGTTGATGTACCGCTCTATTCTGAATTATAGATGTATTGCCTTTCATGATATTACACTATTTAAAAGGAATAATCCAACGTTTTGGGCAAAATAACATTTTTTTGACTTACCCAGACTCAGACAAAATGTTCAATACCATTTTCACCTCTGTACGTCCACTGGTTCGGTTCCTGTGGGTAGCATTTCATGAATGCTTGAAGTCTACAGGAGTCATGAGCCTAGTTCTGTCAAAGTGAAAAAAAATAAACCTTACAGCAACTCTGAAGCTGTCTTATTTACACAGTGTATTTTAAATACATGTCTTAAAATCTTAATACTAAAAAGAATTGTTTAGAAGAAGTTAGATGGTTGGAACTATAACCGCTGAACAGTTCCAACCATCTAACTTCTCCTGATTGAGTTTTTTTCTTTTTTTTCCCTAAGACATGTATTTAAAATACATTGTATAAATAAGACAGCTTCACAGTTTCTGTAAGGTTTATTTTTCCACTTTGACAGGGCTAATGACTCCTGTAGAGTTCAAGTCTTTATGCTAAGCTAACACGAAATGCTAAGCATAGGAACCGAACCAGTGGACGTACAGAGGTGAAAATGGTATTGAACGTCTTGTCTCAGCATGTATGTCCGAAAAAGGGTATTTTGCCTAAAGCACTCGAGTATTCCTTTAACAAAAAAAATTGGTAGTATTAATCAAAAATAAACAGAAAAAATAAATAAATAAAAGGATTTCAGATCTTACCATCAACAGCAACAATGGATGCAACCAGGGCAGGAATTTCACAGCGGCCATGATGGCCATGGCTGTCGTAGTCCCTCAGTCTGGCCGTTATGCCCCTTAAAAAGTTATGTGCCCTGCGGCCACGGTGGCCCTAATGCCCCGGCCGCACTATCCCAGCTAAATTTGCTCTGCTCTCTGCACATGATAGATATTATTAGATCTTTTTTCCTTTACTTTTGGCTTCTGCTAGTTATCCGCCATACATTTTGGCCTATTATATTTTTATTGGCTGGACACCTGCACTTTGTTAGCCAGTTAGCCGGTATAGTCCAGTATTCCATACCACTAAAACAAGAGGGGAAAGCTGCCTGCTAAAAATCCACAGTATCCTACCCTACCCACCGTGAACATATATAACTATGATCGCCAAGAACCACCGCGGCCTTTCCAAACTGTCTAGTTTTCGGCTGATCTCCGGTCGGTGACTGTGTTATCTAACGCCAGGTAACGTCAATTTTTTCCCTGCATCTCGAGTGCTGTGGGTTTTTGGCAGGCCAGCCAGTCGTTTCCTTAAAAAAAAAAAAAAAAAATCTCCAAAGTAATCTGACATACTTTACAAAATAACTCAAAATGATGATTCATTTTGTTCAGATTTATTCCAACAGTGTGGATAGCAGGCCAAACAAGCAACGTGACTTTCATGGGTTGTTGTGTGACTGGAATGACGATGTCCACCTTTACTTCTAAACACACACTTGTGCCTGGAAGGGTGCGTTTGATTTGTTTCAATGCTTGCCAAATTTTTGGACTGCCTCACCATCTATGATGTTGATTGTAATGGGCAAGGATGGATGACAGCCTAAATACTACTATTACTACTAGTACTACTACTATTACTACTAATATTAATAATAATGCAAAAATATTATTTTATTATTATTTTATATTATTTTTTATATTCTTCTTCTTCTTCTTCTTCTTCTTATTATTATTATTATTAATATTATTATTATTATTATTACTATTAGATAATAATAATGATAGTCATAATCATAATCTTAACAATCATAATAACAACACCAATAATAATCATCCTCATCCTCATCATAATCGTAATTATTATGAATATTATTATTATTATTATTGTGTTTTACTTGATGGCCTTGGTGCCCTGACATCTGGCCTTTGTGCCCTCAAAAAACTGACAGTACCAAAGGCCAAGTGGTGATGAAAGTGAGTGATGAAATTCCAAGCCTAGATGCAACTATTCGCTAAGCATTATTATGTGTAGTCCTTCACATAAACACTGTGGTGAAATGGGAAGACTTGAATGGCTTGAGTCATGTTCTCCCCTATTTTGCACTTGCCAGACACATGAAAGGAAATCTGTGGGGAAACAAAGAAGTATGGAAATATAAATGGCGTTTTCCAGGTTGCTCAGCTCCGTAGGAAGCAAATGGACTTAAGGCGACTTGTTGGGTCATGTTGTTCACCTTGTGAATGCACAGTCAGGGAATTGAAACTTAGACTGGAGGCTGTACAACAACTGTAGTTATGTACATATCCAAGCTTTCGGCACCTGTGAAGTCAATACACACGATAAGATGTGAAAAAATTATGAAGCATTCTTGCATGTCACGGCACTCTCTGCACATACATAGGGCCTTTTGTAGACTTCTTTATGTGAATACATGACATTTACACATAACATATATTGCTGTGAACCTAGATACCACCTGTCTCAGTTTTTACACATTGTTATAAACACATCCTGTGCATAATATTGCTATTGCCTCACTATTTCACAGTGTATGCATACTGCTATTTTTGTAATTTATGTGTTTATACATACTCCTATTTGTATATACAGCATATATTTCATATTTTTTAATCCATATCTAAGGACAATTGACTCGTAGTAGCATCTGCAAATAAATTCATGTTAATATTTTTATCTTCCCATTCATACAGTCCTTTAAATGAAATTGTTGAAATTTTTTGTCTCCATAACCCCACAACTGTTTATACTTTATCTTATTGCTTTTATTGTATCATTATTTTATGATTTTATATTCTGTATTCTATTACTTTTGCCGCTGCAAGAACCAAATTTCCCCGCAGGGAACAATAAACTTTCATCTCAACACGGAGTGCAATGAAATTTCTCTAACTAAAGCAATGCTGCTGTCTTCGTTATATCTTCCCCTTACCTGCTGATAAGGCCGTTCATCACCCTGCAGCTATAAAACTTCAGCTCTCATAGCATGGAAAATTTCGAACCATGAAGGCACTCGGGCTGTAAACTTCCAGTCAAAACATCCCTAGCTTTTATCCATAACCTTTCCTTAGCTGTGGTCTGGTCAGCGCTGACACCATATAGAACAGAGGGCTCAAACAGACCAAACATTAAAGAGTAATTCCAAGTATTTTCGACCTGGACCTTATTTTCCTCGTTTTTGCCATCATGAAGATCGATTTTGTTGAAAATTTCATCACTTACTTCACTGTAGAACTTTCATACCTCCAGGCTGCTGGAAGCACAGCTGTCCAAAACATGCAAGTGGGGCCAATGCAGTAATTATCCTTGCAAGAGTGACCAAAAACAATGTTCATGCCTAGCAATTGATGATTTGGACTCTACTATAGTTGTTTCATATTTTCTACTTTGCTTGCTTTTCAAGGTGCGACATATATGATTTTATCAATAAATCATTAACATATTAGTACTGACAGCAATTTCTGCAGTTTTTCCTTAGACTATCTTTCCTTTCTTCCTCTGTTTAATGATTTCAGTTGATTGTTACTATTTTATGTGCCATTTTTCCTCTGCCACTCTTAATTCTTGTCAGGCCAAAAAAAACTGCTTTTGAACAGGGCTGAAGGGGAAAACAAATAACACTTTAAGCCAAAATGAAATCTCTTATTCAACCCGTGTTTAATGATTTCATTAAACAGAAGTAGCAGTGAGTGAAGAAATGAAATCTCAGATTACTTAGAGGGGATTTCCAGAATTCACATATTTTATTTTGTGTCCTTGGATATCCAGGTGGTTTTTGCTGAACCCGAGAAGCTCCTCAAAAGGTAGAAACTGAAGGAGTGAGTCTAACCTGTGATGTAATACAGCCTGCCGCTGCCACTGACACTGAATGGAGAACAGACTTCAATGACTCAACGAGGATTTTTTTTTTTTTTTTTTTGTGAATATTCACCACCACCTGAACTTCATATCAAAGTGTCCCCGGCCCACTATCAGCTCCAAACCAGAAAATGCAGCGTTTTTGCAAGAATTTCATTCTGTCCCCAAGGATAAACAGTCTCTGGCAGTGGGAGAATGCTCACTAATATGACTGAACTACCCTGAGTATGGAAATGATGTAACCAAAGGTGTTGCATGCATCATTTTCCCATCAATAAATCATTACCGCATTAATTCTAAGACATTAGTATAACCACCGTGGACAAAAATGAACTGAAGCCTGGCAGCCTCTACCAGCCTCTTAACTGCACTTTACCTTGTGTGCCTCTGAGTCGGATTTGGTGGAAAATCTGCCGGAATTGCCTCCCAGCACAAAACAGGCACCACTTTTTAGTTTGCAAGTAATATTTTTTAATGCTTTGGTGATTATTGTGAGCTTCAAACTACTTCCTCCTCCACAGCAAAGCAGTTACAAAAACCTTTGTGATGTATATATACATTAGAATGTATTTTTGTGAGTGTGTGCTTTTATCACATCCCAGGCATGTTTCAAAACTGTGACCTTGATAAAAAAAATAATAAAAAAAAACATTGCATGCAATCCGCTTCATTCCATTTCCATTATAGTAACTGCATAGCTACAACTTGATGCTAGCTTACCTATATTGCCTGTTATTGGCTCTTTTCCTATTTATTCTAGGACAGCAACAGAGTTTGCAGAGCTCTTTTCAATGATGAAATATCTGGTGCTAAGAGTTCTGCTTGTGTATGCTACTGTCTTAATTCATACTTATTTATCCCTCCTGTCATAAATGGGAATGCCGCATCTTCTTCCTTAAGATCCAGTTGACAGCAGTCCATTGTTACTATTCTATGTGCCATTTTTCCTCTGCCACTCTTAATTCTTGTCAAGCCAAAGAACCTGCTTTTGAAGGGGGCTGAAGGGGAAAACAAAGAACACTTCAAGCCAAAATGAAATCTCTTATTCAATCCGTGCTCAAAAACATCCATTACCCCACATTTCATCTGCAATCACTGAGTCAAGTGTGTGAGATATTACCATTCTAAAAATGTTGGAAACCGAGGGCAGAAGTGAACTCTCCATCAAACTGAGTTTCAGAACTGATTTAAAAAAAATAATAAAAAAATGCTGTCCATGTAGTTGACATCAGCCTTGGGAATCATAATGTCAACTTTGATCCAGTTAAATATAGCACACGTCTTCAGCTTGTGCAGTTAGTTAGTAAGGTAGAGCGCTCAAACTTCCCGGACAGATTTTTGCAGACAGTGAGGCTCAGACACACCGTATCTGTCAAGGCATTATCCCAAAGAGCTGACGCGACAGTATTGTTCCCGATTGTGTGTCAAGACAGAGTTTTTTGCATGTTTTAACATTAATGAGATAGGTGGAAGGATACAAAAGATTCAAAAGTGTCACTTCAGGCCAGGAAAAAAAAAAACGAAAATCTGATTTACTCCCTCTGGCTCATAACATTTCCCTTTTCCCCCGAAGAAGTTCACCTTCAAATCTGATCTGCTGTTGCAGCAAATTTGACAATTGGAAGGATGGGATTCGGAGTACAGTAGGTAGCACTAGACAAAGCAGGGTGATTAAAGCACATATTTCTCCAGCGTTGTAAAGTGAAGAAAGCGAGCAGGTGTTCTTAGCAAAACGTAAAAGGTTCTTACATGTCGTCAGATCACTTTAATGCTCTAAGCCATGTTGAAATATTGAACTGCTTATCCCGGAAAGCCTTCTTTTTGGTGACTCTGCTCTAATCAGTCAGTATTCTAGTGCAAGGCCATGCCCATAAAACTGCTACCATCATCCAAGCACCATGAATACTTTATTGCCCTAATAAACCATGTATTTATTGTAGCAGAAGTGCAGGAAATGAGGCCCTGCCACAATCCTAGCCATTGAACTCTCATAATTATGTGTGCCCACTAATTTGTGCCTCATTAAAGATAGAGCTCAGTGTCATGGCCATGAGCCTTGATAGTCTTGGGGATTGAGAATAGTGTCTGGTTTTATACCTGAAGTTAAACCTAATTAGGACTTCTAGGCCTAAGTGGTTCATGCTTAGAAATGTGTCCTATATGCATATTTCGAGTTTAAATTAGTCAAGAGCGGAACTAAATGTGAAATCGCCATTGTATGTCATGAGTGTGAGCAGTTGGCTCATTTGGCCATGGTTCTGCAAGGGACTGTAGATGAGGCCTGGACTCCATCAACACCGAATCACCCCAGGCTTCCCACCAGTCCTGGAAATCCTGGAATATCATGGCATTGGTATGAAGGAGGTTAATTCCAGACAGGCAGGTTCAGGGAATGTGATGACGTTTCTGGGGAAATCAGGTAATATCTGAGAATTTTCCAAATGGGTCACGCAGCAGGGGAACACAGCAGAATGGCATTTCCAACTTGTTTTACACATTCGTCGCATTAGACAGGAGGAAACCAGGCGGTTCACCTCTTTAGAAAAACAAGCAGGAAGGAAGAAGGAACAAAACAAACCAGAAAAGAAGAACTTTTTTTTGTTTTGTTTTGGGGGTTTTAGACAGAAGTGCTCTAATTTAGTTTCGGTAAGTCACGGGAAAGTCATGGAATTTCACTTAGGGGCCACAGCGGGGGGCCTGTCGCACGTCGTCTGTCTTCCATCTATCTGAGAGACCATAACGCAAGGAACAAACTTAGTCATTCTGCTCATTTTTTCCCCCTCTCCACCCCCACTCCGCATTAGAGAGGTATTATTGTTCCCTCTGAAATTAAATGGATTATTTCGACATGCCTGTTAAATATCTGCCGTCAAAAGCGTTCATCGCGGCAGTTAAGCAGAGCATTAAACACAAAGGTTCGCCGTTAATGATGTTGGATATAAATGCATCCAATTCACAGAGAAAGAGATGGGGCCTCTGTTATGCGAGATGTACCAAAACTCCATCCATTTCATCCATTCACGATTTGCCAGAGAAACAGCCAGTGAAGTTACACAGCGCATCCATCTGCCTGGCACTCTCTCAATAGAAAATGGAAGAGAATGCGAGATAATAAAGCAATCGGAGGACTTGACTTTGGGAAAGAGCCAGATTGGTGAAAGCTATTTCCATTCATAACGCAGTCAGTCCTAATTCATTCCATTATGCCAGCTGAGAAATTGTTTGGAGGCTCTGCAAATCAATGTCACTTCAATGACATTGTCCCCTAAGTGTTAGTATTTTGATTCCTTGAGAACAATTTCCAGATAAATAATAACTCCATATTTGAACATGCCCTCAGGCTGGTAGAAGGGCACAAAGTGAAGATCTGCATACGTGACATCCATAAACATAAAAAAATAGCTTGCCAGGTGCTCATTCCTGCCTGTGATTTGCAACTACAAGATTATGCTTACAATATGGAAGCAATGTGGTTGCAACAGCAGACTAAAGACTTTTTTTTTTTTTTTTGCTGTATGTTAGAGAAATAATTCATCCAAAGTTTCAGTCTCGAGGGACTTAAATCCTCTCAGGATAGCTCTGCTTGCAATAAAATGAAACATTACGTAAACTGATGCTTGCCAAATGAATGTGCTTTTTAAAAATTACATTTTATGGAAGAACAAGACTGGCAAAATCATGAAACATTGCTTTCTTGAATGTAACTATTTTATAAAATTGACAAGCCAGGAAGCCCTGCCACTTTTTTACATTTTTGGGGCCCTGTTCTTCCCAGGTGGCAACCTCCAGGGCTGAAAAATGACGTAAATGCACAAGTGCCTTAAATCTGCATTCTAGCTAGTGATCAGCAGGGGGCGACTCTCCTGTTTGCAAAAAGAAGTACGACACAATGGAACTCTATGGGAAAATTACCCTTCTGGCTCAATTTATAACCGAATAAAACAGTCTCCCTTTGATGCTGAGGTCTCAATTGCTATAGTTTCAAGTCTTCTTGAATATAATGTGATGTTCATTTGTAAAATTATGTCCTCATTTTAAGTTTAAAAAAAAAAAAAAAAAAAGGTGTGCCAGGTAGGGCCAAAGGCGAGCATAATTTCCTCAGTCAGATCAGCTCCCGCCTCCTCAGTTCCACCTTCTCCTCCAATAAGGGCATTTCTATTTCCAAAAATCCAAGATGGCAATTTTCAAAAAGCCAAACTGGAAACCTCAAAACGGGAGTTCAGAAACCAATGGGTGATGTCATTCAGTTCAGTTCATTCAGTTTAGAACTGAGGAAGTCTTTTGGATGAAAGGTGAAACGTCTTCTAGAACCTCTAACAAGTCCAGTTTCCTTTACAAAGCACTTAGAAGTACCATGACCTGCATGAATGAGAATCTTCACAGACAATTAGGATGATCAAAGAGTTTGAATATCCTACGAAGTACAGTTCAAATATCCTACTTTGATATTCTCTGTGAAAACACACTCAATGTGTTTACAGATATATTCTACAAACAGAAATATATTTTCAGGTGAATAATTTAATTAAGAAAAAGCATACTGAGTGATCTAATGGTGATATGTTAAAGTTACACCACTGATATAACTTGTTGGTTTTTATAGGTAATAATCCCCTGGATTCCATGTCGTCCCCCCAGTAAAATCTGACCATTTCCTGCACTGTTTATGTCTATCTAGGGAATGTTGCCATATGCTTATATAATCTATGGTCCAAAGTAATTATGTTTTTCTTATGTAATATTAACCCACAACATCAGTTGGCTCGTTGAATAACAGAAACTTATTGTTTGTATCAGTTTCTTGCAGTTCTACAGCTGTAGGCTACTAAACTTTATGACATTTTAAGAACAAATTACAACAAAACATCTAGTAATAATGCTCTGATTGTTAAAAAAAAAAAAAAAAAAAGCTGTGCAACAAATATATTTGCTTGTGAAGTGTTCAATTATGGACATTTACTTGTGCATGGCTGGACACTTGCTTGTTGCTTTTAAAACACCAAAACACAGAGATAGCCAGTGATGGCCTTTTCAGCTTTCTGTTAAAATGAATAAATAAATAAAGAGGAAAGGGAAGCACAAGAGGCTCTTTGACCATCAATAAGGAGTCAATATGAGGTCCATTCCGTTATGATGAAATGTACATTGCAGCCTGTTTGTGTACATATTCATCATTTCTTTCTGTGCAAACATGGTGGAGGGGGCCCCGCATGAAGTGAAGTTTGTGCCCCAGGGCTCCACGCTCCCTTGATCCGGCCCTGTCTATACACAAGAATCGATGAGTAAACATTTGTATTTGTGTGGTTAAGGCTGGGAGCAGGCCTACACACATTATGTATGCATGGACAGTTTTAAAAGAGCTCAAATGGTCAGCCAATTGAAGCAAACAGCTACCTTTAAAAAATACCTGAGGTAGATTCACTCTTTTGTAAGATTTGTAGGATCACTTATATGCTAATAATCGTAACAGTAAAAACTTAATAAAATAACCCACTGATGATGAAAAAGTACTAAGGTGGCAAATGCATTTTTTGTCACTGAACAAATCAGCCTAAAGCAAAATCTGAGGCAACAAACCCACTTCTTGTTTCTACTTGTGTCTCACCCACCTAATCCTTTCTTGTTGAGAAGCATTTATCTCACTTTTTTGTGCATGGTACATGCATTTGCATTTCAAGACTTTGTGCTCATTTTACAACATTTAAGATCAGGTGGATCAGTTTCGTGCTTCATGTTAATTTTGTTTTCATAGTCATTTATTTTCAAGGTCAATGACTTTAAGGTCCTTATTGTTCACAGATTAACAAGATTATTATCAAATTATTGTTTCAAATTAAACTACATCATTATTCATCATTTGAAGTCATTCAAAAAGCATTTTGTAAAATGCAGACAATTGTTTCCCTATCCTGGTGCTGTTTTTATGTACTGGTGCTTATTTGCACATGCAATATATTATGTTCATTGGGACAGTCAGAGCACACCAGTGAGATTAATAGGACCCCTTATTTTAAATGAAAATGCTTATTAGTGCTGATACTTCCCAGGGTGCCCAGCAATAGTCATATTTCACCAGATGAGCCCCTGCTAAACGCTCAGCTGCAGGAAGTCCAGGATCTTAAAGTGGGTGGTAGTCAGTGGAGTTGTTTCTACAACTTCAACAATCAGACGTCAGCATTTTCACTACTATAAAATGGAGCTCAATGGGACATAAAAAAAAAAAAAATCAAACACCTTTATTAGTCCAGTCAGCCTTCTATTTGTTATAAATTAAGCAGCTTTGGGCAGTTACATAAGTCACAGTATGTTGGAACATTTTGAAAATGCTCCCCTGCTTTTTAAACTGGTCAGGTCCACACTTCCCGGGGTTGTGACAGTGCTTCACCTTTAACCGCCCAGGAACTGATTTTGGAAGATTTCTGACAGCCACTGGTGCATTTCAGCAATCAGTGTTTCCAAGGAAAGGCTGTCAAAACACTCTTATCCCCAGCACATCATGTTAAGTTGTGCACATTGTAGGAAACCTGTGTTTTCAACTCTGCAGTCGGTGGCAACAGATTAAGAGAGAAAACAATTCTTCACACTTGCAGAATTTTATTTTACATTATTTTTTATTTTTTGGTAAATATTCCTCAACTTTTGAATTGTGATGGTATGCATGACTGTAAAAATTCTGTAAGTTTGCTCTGACAATTTGACATGCCAAGACATAAAACAATATGTCCATAGAAGCTCCATACCAACTTTGATGAGACCATCTTTACTTTAATGGATCAAGCATGACTCACACAGTTTCGTATTCTATTAGTTACCTGCAGCGTCCTACAATGAATGAGTCTCATTATGTTATGCTGCTATTATGCACACCCTCTTATACAAAAAAAATCAACCCTGGGATCCTCTTAATGTTGTTAGACATTGTCAGTCTGTGACAAACAGTCTGTTCAGAGCATTCCATGAGTTATTTTGCTAAGTGTTTATGTTTTGGCATACTCGCTTTCACTCAACCTGCCTCATCTGCTTCTACTTCAGTTAGAAAATTTCAACATTACCCTGAATGGCTTTCCCTTTAAATAAGGGGCATAAACTTAACTTAATTGATGACCAAAATGACAACCAAGCAAGCAAGCAATAAACCAGCCAAGCAAGCAACCATGCACCCAACCAACCAACTAAACAACCAGCCAACCAGCCAGTCAATCACTTTATTGCACCAACAGGAAAATCCTTGTACAGTCAGGCTAAAAGACATATAGTCCAACACCATACACGTACATCAAAACAGACCAAGCTCTTAAAAGCACCATTAAAGCAACCATACAAGTCCACAAGGTCAGCAAATGAGGTTCTGATAGTGATTGAGGTCATGTGTAGGTTGCAAACATAAACTGCAGTTGGAGCAAAAAAGCCTGCTGAATCTGGCTATGGGGGTCCTGCACTGTATTTAAAAGGAGGATGAGCAGAACAATTGAGGACCACGATTCTCTTTTACAGAGAATAGTTGGACTGGTAGCACACCATAACTTTGCTTGCTGTACTGATGGATCAATTGAGCCCTGAACCAAACTGAACAAAATTCAGAGCAGATGAACAGACAGATGAATGCTTAACATTGAGGACATTTCCAGCTTTGCAAAGAAGCTGACATAATTATTATGTATGACACGCATGTGCGTGAGGTCTAGTCCAATTATAAAATAAACAATGACATTATACTAGTGACTCATATTATCATGTTGAAATTAAACATCCGGAATCCCAAAAAATCAAACTCCCTGTTGGATTTATTGGAAGAATTGATCATGGCATGTCTGGCTGCCTGATGAAAATATCCTTAGGACAGCCCGGTGCTTTAATTAAAAATCAACACTGACACATTGTGAGGGCTGAGTTAATATCTGTTATTTTACCTGCTCAACAAGGGATACAGATCAAAATGCCAGCGCAAACATGATTCATGTGTTTGGATGTGCTGAGGACTTGTAGCATCTAGCCTCTGTACTCACAGAAAACTGTATGTCTGCAGTCTGATCAGCTTCGAGGCCAAGAGCTCAGCACAATAGCTGCCCGAGGCTGAAAACTCTGTTTACAACTGGAGCACCAGTGCCGGCAGTGCATTGTGGGACATGGGAGAGAAAACTTGCTGCCTAAGTAGCACGCTTCTGCAATACTATAAGACTCTTTCATCCCAGGGCCACACAGTTATGCCAAACACTGCTTCCCCACCAAACATGAGGCGATTCTATGACTTACTGTTTGTTTGAAGGGAGGGAGAGGAACAGAGGGAGGGACAGATGATCAACAAATAAAATCCTCCTTGAGCCAAACCGATGATGCATTAGTATTTTATTATTGATTGAGCAAGGAGCTTATATTGTGCTCAAAAGCTAAAAAGCCTACACAAACACATACACACACAAATACAGGCATTTTTGCCCAGGAGTCCTTAATTTGGCCCATCAAGCAAACACAAATAAGAGTGATGTTGACAGAGGCAAGGCGTAACGGCTTTTTGCTGTAAATTGGTTTGCGGATCGATCGATGCTTGCGGCAGCCTTATGCCACATCGATTGCATGCAGGAACCACCTCAAAGTTTTAAGCCTGTATTTTTTTTTTTTTTGTCATTGCTAACTAGTAACAGAGGAATGGGAATTGCTATAGCATACAAATACCTAGAGAGGGAATACACTCTGAGAACATACGGTGACATTCTACCGCCACGGGATCATATCAGCAATCTCCTCACTGGAATTCTCTAAGAGGCTTAGGGCAGTCTGCGGTGGCGGAGATCCATTTGTTATTGGCTGTTGTGGAGTATGTGGGACAGTGGGCCCATGGGGATATGGCTGAACCGACAACAGGGTCACCCAAGGACTCTTTTTATTTGTGCCTGCAAGCTACATGGGCCAGGAATCAATTGGAGGCGGCTACAAGTAAGCCAAGCTTTCCTCCAAGAGAACCTGTAATCTAATGGCCTGTTTGCACCAAGCATGTTTGGAGCAGTTTATTCAAACTCCAGTGGGTTCACTTCTCTAGCTGAGTTTGGTTGGCCAGGTGAAAAGAAGGTCATTCAAACTCAGGTGGCACCGAATAATCTCACAATTTCATTGCTCCTCGAAAAGATTTGTGTTTTTTAAGGGATGAAACCATAATCTGAACCAACCACAAAAGACAAAAGGCACAGAAGGCTTTCCAAATTTTCAGCAGTGTGCAGAATCTTTACAACCAACTCATTTCAATTTGTATTTTCAATCAAGGCACCTACAGGTCAATATTATTTATAGGGCAATTTTCAGGCGCAACAGTTTTTTCCCTTCCGCTTTTTGATTATACACACAAGGATCAATAATGTTTCATCTTACAATATAGCAAAGAAATGTTACACTTTATCTAATTGCACTGAGGTGAGAGACAAACTTTAAAATCTCACAGTGCCAGCACAGTGAAAACATAAATTCCTCAATGGACTGTGCAGGTATTTCCGAAAGACAAACAGCTAATTCTAATCAACCATCTGGGCCCCATAAACTGTTTTTGCCAGGCAGTTATCTGCCAGTGGTGAGTTAGGATATCAAAAGAAAAAGCACATCAGACCAGAAATGCTACCCAGCCGGCCAGGCTCAGCATCTGACAGCCGGTCCTGGCAATGACAGCTAACCTTCAACAACAAAGGGAGGCCTTGAAGAACTGCAGTGGCTGGCGTCAGGCTCAGCCAGAGCCTTCTCCAAAACTTCCTTTCAGCGATGAGCTGAACATGATGTCCATATACAATTCACAACGCTTGACGTCATCTTTTTAAAGGAATACTCCAATGTTTTGGGTAAAATACCTCTTTTCTGACTTACCCAGCCTGAGACAAGATGTTCGATACCATTTTCACCTCTGCATGTCCACTGGTTCAGTTCCAAAGGTAGCATTTTGTGTTAGCTTAGCATAAAGACTTTAAGTGTACAGGAGTCATTAGCCCAGCTACGTCAAAGTGAAAAAATAAACCTTAAAACAACTCTGAAGCTTATTTACACAATGTATCATGTCTTACACAGTAATGACATACATGTCTTAGAATTTAAAAAAGAAAATCAAGTCATTTTAGGAGGTTGGATGTTAAGTAGATCTAATTTCTCCTAAAATAACTCTCTTTTAAAAAAAAAAAAAAAAAATCCAAGATGGTATTTCAAATACACGATACACTGTGTAAATAAGACAGCTTTGGAGTTGCTGTAAGGTTTATTTTTTCACTTTGACGGAGCTAGGCTAATGACTCCTGTAGACTTCAAGTCTTTATGCTAAGCTAACATGAAATGTTACCCATAGGAACCAAACGAGTGGATGTACAAAGGTGAAAATGGTATCAAACACCTTGGGCCCTATTATCGTGCGCCTTGGCGCACTAGGCAAAGCGTGGTTAAATGCCCAGTGCCCAGGGGGCATGATGGCGTGCATTTGGTATTTTGGTGACAAGATGCGCCTGGCGCATCTGTGAATGGGGAGGGATTGAGATGAGGGGCTGGAATTGACTTAACCAATCAGATATTTTCTTATCCTTCCCTTTAAGGAGAATGCACACCATGTAACAGCGTGGTGTGATTTTGGTGAGCACTGATTGCGCGAGCAATCAGTGAGAGAGAGAGAGAGAGAGAGCATAAAGTAGATCCGTACACAATTTCTCCCCCTTTCTTGTCTTCTATAAATAAATATTAGCCTAGTAAATTAATTTCAGAGAATAAAATGCCATTATGATCACTTTCTCTTCTCGACAAAATAGAATCTTATAGAATCTTGCTTATTGTTAATTTCCAAGCCGTGATTTTGCTTTGAAAATAGTCAGGACATAAAATGTATCAAAGCTAAGTGATATGAATGTTTTTGGTTATATTCTAAATGCTATTTACCTTACAGTGTTCAATAAAGTACTTGATTGTGTAGAATTGCAGGAAATGCAAGGAAAAATTCCAAATTTCACGTGTCTCCAACACTCTCCAAATCAAATACATTCATCCCTGAACACAGTGCAGATTACCAGCCTCATTAGGGATGAATGTGTATCGGTATGATTTCATTATTCTCTGTGAGCCGCACAGCAGTTTGTCGATATGAACATTTAACCACCGCCACATGTGCGTCAAAGTTCAGAAACAATGTAGTGAAATATTTTTCCATAATGAGAGATTCATAAACCGCGACTTTTATGGTTTCTTAGATGTGTAGTTGAACTTAAGTGACAAAAATAACACACACCTAGGTGTGTGTTGACCTGGTCTAAGCAGGTGGGCTCTGGTGGACGCAAATCGTGGTCATCCATGGCACCAAAACTCCACTGCGTCACAGGGATGATAAGAACACACCCACTACTGCGCTTCTCCTCACCTTTTGCACCAAACGTTATCATAAAACATTGGAGTATTTCTTTAAGAATGGGAATGCATTGGATTTTATGTCATATTTCCATTACTATCAGAAAATTTCACATGGTCTTTGTGATATATCCTTGTTTGCATTAAAGCCCCAAATGGCATTCAGAAGTACACATTTGAATGAAGACTTCAATAACCCGAACTTCAAAAAAAAAAAAAAAAATGCTTATATCACATTTATGTTTACCAGCCCAGGTGGTCTGTCATGCTTTATATCAAAGGGACAATAAAAGGCAAAGATCTAACACTCTCTTCTACATTGTCGCCCCTTTTATTTATTCATGTAGATAACATGGCTGCATAAAAAGTTTGCATAATACAGCTTTGTTGGTAAAGGGAAATGTTTACCTGCAAAGCAAGTCCCTCTACAAACCTGATGGCCGTTACATCAGAGAAAAATGTTTCAAGGCTTTAAATGAGCACAATGGACAGATGTGAATATGAAAAAATGCTACAAGTCCTGGGAACATATTGCAAGTGAGGTATGAATACACACAAAGACACACAGACCTGAAATAATCAAATGACTGTGATACCGGAAGGCCACTTTTCATGTCAGCCTGCAAAAGATTATCCTACTGCTGTGATACATGCAGATGTACACATCCATCCAGGCATGCACACAACACACACACACACACACACACACACATGCACATGCACCCACAATTATGATGATTAGAAATATTTAATGGTTTTAATTTCCCATATTTGTTTTGGCGTGCACGCGTGTAATTTAACAATATAAAAGCAGTATGAATGCAAAGACACTCTTTTTACATTGATATTCCATTCACAATTATTCATTGAATTTAATAGAAGTGATGTCTTTAGTTTAGAGCACCTGAGGGCAGAAGTTTAAATTCAGTGGGCTGTGATAAGAACTGAGGGTCTAGCAGTTTGCCCTGATGTGGAGGAATGGATTGCACTGACCAGATGCATATGAAGATAGCGGCTCTGCTCAGGTCAATTCACTTTAATTTCCTTCAGCCGAATATCAATTGAGACTGCAAATGAACGTAAATGAATAGGTAAACAAACCTCTTGAATCTTGTCTTAGAATCTTCCATTATATGGAAAGTGACTTTATCGTTGGAAGGAGTGACTTCACAGATCCCATCGGCAGTCTACATTTGTCCCCTGGTGTGACTTTGGACATTATTTAAAGCAGACCAATCCAATCCATGTTAATTAAAGCTAATCTCGTCGAGCATCCCAAATATGCGATGAAGCCTGTGATAGTGTCCCATCGCTTTAGTCGTAACACGCAGCGAGAAGGTGTAAACAGTACAAGCTGGGATTTCTTTTTTTCAGTCCAAAACAACAAAACCTTAATTACAGCACTTCAGATGATGTCAGTGTTTCCACGCGCTAAAGACTTAAGAAGAGCAGTTCAAATTAAAACACCTCTATTTGGCATAATTAACTAATTAACACTTAACACACTTAACAATTAGACACCTAGAGCTTTTTTCCTCTCAAAAGGCTTATGAGGGCAATTATACAGTTGAAAAACTGGACAAAGATATGTAATGGATTTATTTATTTATTTATGAGGGGTTAACTGTCCAGTTTTGTACTGTATTTGTAGTATTGTACTGAACTATGACAGTTCAATCAACATTAGTTTATATGCGCAATTCTTTTCAAAATTATATGAACAATATACTCAAACACTGTATTCAAAAATGTACACAGTTATTGTCAATATGTAACTCAGCAACTAAGTATACTGAAGCGTTATGTTTAAAAGTTAGAGAGAGTTAGAGATTAAAATTTTAAAATGTTGACAGCTCCAAATGCTAGCAAGATCAAACTGTTGGAACAATGTCTTAAGTGCCCAGACATCCTGCAATGTGACACTACTAAACTGCGCACAGCATATTTGTGACAAGATGACATGACAGGGGAGGCAATATTTCCACATTTTTGACAAAAAAGCTTATAAAATGTGTATCCTCCAGTTTCAATCAGTCACCTCCTGTGTAAAGATTTCCCGTCAGCCTCCATACCAGTGCCTACATTAGTGGAGTTGGGAGACTGTTTTCTCTTGTAGCCAACTTTGTGATTTAGGCTGATAAAAGAGATTTTTCCATTAAAAATCTTGCCTTGTGGTTAGGGTTAGGGTTAGAGCAAAGTTTATGGGAACTTTGAATATCCCTGCTACCTGTTGGAAAGTGAAAAGTGTTTCCCTGGTTGTACACTTTTTGCATTTGCCTGCAGTGATCCTGCAAAGAGGGGATGAACTTTTGACTTTCCTTTCAGCTGATTTTGTGCTGTGATTATTGCTGCTGTGAACAAGACTGTTCATCATCAAGCTGTATTTGTACAACCAAACCCCTGTCGATAAATTCAAGTACGGCTTTCACAAAACCGGTCGGCCTCATTTCCATCTATCACCTCGCTTGGCTGTAAGACACGCTATCCTAAAACATATTTTTTATTTTTATATGCCCCGTCTCCTTCTGGCTCTCCTCCTGTTTTTTCAGCACTCAGGATGTAGTGTTCAGAGTGCACCAGTCATATTGTCATATTTATTCCCATAGCGGGCAGGCAAGCGGGACAGTAAGCGTAATGAGAAAGATCATTGCGATGATGTACGTTGGCCTTTTCCCCAGGCGCTGGAGGCACCAGCTTTTGACCTCTACAGCAATTGAGATCTCTGGAGTGTCCACCAGCTGCTTTTTTTTCTCTCCTCCTCAAATTTACTTTTCTCATCCTCTTTATCAGAAGACTCATCGCTGCCCTTTCGCTTCTGCTTTTCCGCTTCATATCTTGCCAGATATTGAAAATTACATCCTTAAGGATGACTGAGCATTTCACCAACTGTTTGACCACCTGCCCGTTCATCTCACTGACTCTAAATACTGGCAAAATCCTCATTCAGGTAGCGCTGGTTGCATGTCATATCTTTGGCTGATGTTTTGGTTTTTTGGTTTTGGTCAAATATGAATTGGTAATATGAAGTGATGAACACTGAAGCTCCTTGACTAGAACTTTGTTATACAGTGTATTATCTGTAGAATGCAGAGGTGGAATGTGGTTGAAACCACAACTGAATCATTTTTTGAGTAGCACTGAGTTTAACAGCTATAATCCATGCTACTGTAGACAGGGGCGTCACCAGAGATTTTGGACCCCATGAAAAGATACCATTTCGGGCCCCACCACCTTGAACCCTGGAAAACAGGTGTGATCACATCCCAAGAACCCAGAACAACTGTCTTTCCTCTTCACCTTGTCCCTACAAAAGAAGAAAATTTGTTTTACTGGTAGGCTGTAAATTAATAATCCTGATAATATCAATTTGGTCATTGTGATCATCAGTGACTGAAGAATTAAAGTTTTAATCTTAGGTTATAATATTTTTGAGGGCCCTGTCAGTCATGGGCCCTTAGAATCATTCTAAATCCTCCCCACTCAAAAGTCAAGCCGATGAAGTCTGACACAGGGATTACACAGTGGAATAGCAGCTAATGCAACTGCAGGAAGTTAGCCTGCTAGTTAGTGGCTACACATTTAAGGTAATTAATCACTCAGACTAACTTTGGGACCAGCTGGTTAAACGACATATTTCTGTTGCAGTAATAATTCATCTTCTGGAGTTGTTCATTGTTACACTTCAGAGCGTCCTCCCACAAAGAACGACCCCACGGGTCGTTTGTTCCAACCCTGTAAAATGACTGACGGGACCGTTTCCTAAATTAGCATGCCTACCGACGGTAAGCGCCGTAGTAGAAAGAAAGGCTGAGTAGGGAGGAAGCTGGGTTGGTGGATGGGTTGACAAAACAGGACTTTCCCGTGGGAAACCCGTGTTCGAGACCTGAGTGAAGCGAGACTGGTGTTAGCTTCTGTGTGTTTGTTATTGTGACCATGGTGACCTAACCCTAACCTTTCCTTAACTTAAGCAAGTGCTTTTGGTGCCTAAAAACAAGAGTTTTAAGAGTTTTCTGTGCGCATGCATGCTACGGCTTGAAGAAACAGCCCAGTCTGTCGTTGCTTTCTTGTGGCTGTTCCCCACCCGTCCTGTATAGGTGCTAGACCCGCATATTTGAAAACACTCATATATGTCATTTTGGGAGTCAATGGCAAATAATCTATTCTGTCATTTAGGGATTTAGGAGGATGTGTTGTTACACTTTGTTGTGAAGGCCCCACTTGGGCATAGCTAAATTTGATGCATTTCCATTTTTGGCTGCAACATTCCTTATTGAGTTCTTGATCACAACTTCATCCAGATTTCCTGGCTCCCCATTGTCACTAGGTACCAACCCAAAATGCTGCCAAACTGAGCACTTGTATTTTTGATTAGGTACTAACTCTTTTAAAATCTGTCAGGAGAGGAGTGGTAATGAGATGATAATGTAATGACACCATTGCTATGTTTAATTACCATGTGATACCGTATTAATTCCCAATCCTATTTGGCACTATTATAAGCTTATTTTCCTGGGTATCAGCAAGACAGGGAATCGTGTTTTTGGGTGTGGGAGAGATGGGCGATAGAAAACAGAAAAATTCTATAGGTTTTCATTTAAAAGTAACTAGGCTGTTTTTTCCAGAGCTCCTCGTTCAAGTAATCATCAGTATAAATGCTTCTATTACTGATTTGTTGTTGGCGACTTGCACCTGAAGTAATTGCTCCTTAAACGTGCACAGTACCATTTTATCTGACCAGTCGATGATACTGGAGGCCAGCCTGGAACAAATTTTGCTAAGCTCTGTGCCCAAAGGCTAAACCTGTGGCATGTCTGGTTAAATTCATGTTTATTTATCTATTTATTTATTCGACCGTGAACTTGGCCTTTTCGGCCACTTGACTCGGATTCGATTTGATGAATTCCGCCATTGAACACATTTCAGGAATGTGAGGGGGAAAAACAGTAGGAGAAGAAGACAAGCAAGAGCAGCTTGAGTTCGGCGCAGTGTGGAGAGAAGGACAAAAAACGAGATGAAGACAGTAATATGGCTGGCCGACACCAGTTGGTATTGATTTATATTTCCACTAAGCATACTTTATAGGCTCAGGAGCAAGTTCTGAACTCACATAGTGCAGGTTTAAATAACATTTTCACCCTAATATCTTATGTCAACACTCTTTTAATCACCAGTAGAAGGTGACAGAACTACGTAGGCTGGCTCTGTGGGTCATTCTGTATCTGCCAGCAGCCAAGACATGATTCATATGATCTCTTCTATTCTTTTACAACATAAAAATAGCCCAGTGACACCAATAGGACAGCCACACATGGGAGTGTTAAAATTTAATGTCATACAGTAGTTTCTTTTTTTTTTTTATTTGATTTGATTGTCCCATTCGTCATCTCAGTCATTAAGTGGTGATAATATAGATAGTGTATACTCATCAAACAATACACATCTGTTTTCCATATTTTCACATCCTTCTCATTGCCAGGAATGGCATATATCATGCTAGCACTATAATGTTTGCATGTTTCATATTACATGTCATACTTCTGGTATACTTTCAAATCATCTATGTTTTATATTTTTAATGTCATGTATATTTGGTATTCATTCTTTCTTTAGCAACTCATCCTACATACCCTAATACTGCTGTAACCCATACTTCCCCAATGCTTTCCAACATTCCAACAACATTCTAATGTTGAAATTGGTTGTGTTATATGTCTGAAATTCCCATTTGCTGGATTGCTATTGATTTTCTTTTTTTTTTTTTTTTTGTTTGTTTTTGTTTTTTTTTTTTTTATCCCCCCCCCAAAAAAAGATAATGATAAGCTGAGGAGAAGAAGCAGAAGAAGAAGAAAAAGAACAAGAAGAAAGGAGAAGAAGAGGATGTGCCTGTGGAAGAAAAACTGGGGAGGAAAAGAGAAGAGTGCTAGCAGAAAGGGTAAAATAAAAGATAAGATGAAACTTGATCAAGGCTAACCAGAGCAAAATTTATTATCTGTCAGTGATTTTATGATGACTGCTGAAAATAATTTTATAGCTCCCATAATTCACAATATTTTGTTCTGGGAAGTTTTCCCTTACATTTTTGTTCAACAACAAGAATTCAGCTTAAAGAAACAAACTCCTGTTTCTTATTTCTTGCAGTTAATGGCAGAGTTTGGGAACTGCTGTCTATCCAAAAGCATTTTTTAAATTACAGCAGTGCTCTCAGTTCTAAGTAGAAAAAAATCCTTAGCTCCCTACAAGCATTGTATTGTTATTTGACTCCGTAAAGTGAAAGGCAATCAGGTCATAACAGAATTCATCAGGGAAGAAAGAAAAACAGAATATATGCACAAAAATAGAATACAATATAAGAACTCTAATGCAATGAAAAAAGCAGTAGAATAGGATATAAACCATTGTTGTGTATATATAAATAACAGTTG
>OMKZ01055291.1:4689-20568 GCA_900302535.1 Neoniphon sammara | reverse complement strand
AAGTTGTTGGCGTTCCTGCGGTTGACTTCACCTCGTTCCACCCAGGTCAACAGCACGCGCACGGCCTCGGCAAACTTACTGTCATCTGGCCGAGACGGGAGGACAGGAGATGGAGAGAGGAAGAGTCAATACAGTAAAGTACAAACAGTTTTCTCCTTTATTCAATAGTGTGAAGCAGACAGAGAGAAAGGAAAGTCTGGGAGAGAGAGAGAGAGAGAGAGAGATGACATGCCGCAAAGGTCCTGAGTCACACTGAAACCCAGGATGCTATGTTTACATGGTGCACACATTAACTAATTGAGCCAAAAGGATATCTAGGAAAGCCCAAATATACAAGTACAAATTCTGTGCAATCTGAAGGAAATCAAAATTTTGCAAGCTATGGCGAGCTAGCTAGAGTAAAAACAATTTGAAAAAATACTTCAAGAGCAGAAATTGCTTGTAAGGGCTTTGTGGCCACAATTAGGGCTGAAAAAGTCTGACTGTTATTGTGATTTGTCACCACAAAACCCTACTTGGCGGTAGACAGTCATTAAAAAATAAATAAATAAAAGAGAATATTCCTTTGCTGTTGACATGAGTGGTCAAATACACAGCAAACTAATTCTTTAATAATCCAAGAGGATTGCTTTGAGTGCTAAAATTTGCAGCTAAAATGTGAAGAATTCAATTTGAGGTAAAATTTTCGCAATATTATTACTTTATCTTATGAGTTTGATACTGTCAAATAAACAGATACGGTTTGTATAAAAGAATTTTCCCAAGTGCAGTAAACAGATGAATTTATGGTATAGAGGAGTAAAGCGTGACACTTGACTGACTTTCCTGAATGTGTCTCTTGATATCGAGGGCTCTTCAATGGCAGCGCGGCCATGGGGGAGAGGAAAAAGCCAAAGAAGAATCAGAGTGAATATGAGAGAGGTAAACTAAAAGAAATGTCGCCGCTAGTTTAGAGGCCGAGGGGAAAGGGAAGGAGACAGAGAAAAGAAGAGTCAGGGTCAATATATGTAAGGCGAGATTGAAAAGAAAAAAAGAGAAAGAATAAAGCGTCTGTAAAGTGAAGAGAATGAGGACAGAGGAAGAAAGGAATAGTTCTGCCGGTAGATGAAAAGGAAAAGATAAAACATTTGCGACAATCTGTCACATGCACTTGGTAGCACAAAACCACCTCAAGGAACTTGCTGACACCTAAGGGAGATGGAAGAAGAGGCAAAGAAACAGAGACAGAGAGAAAGAGAGAGAGAGAGAGAGAGAGAGAGAGGACTGGACAAAAAGTTCCTCTGTACGTTTCTTGTTATCAGATGGGGGAGCGGAAGTTATGGAGGAAGAATATAACCAGTTTTAAAAGGGCTAGAAAGCTGCTTGTACCTGGGTGGAAGATTAATGAAGTAAATCTAAATCTGCAGCAAATCTATGGCTGATGGAGTTTTTACAATCATGGCCAGAAAGTGAGAACTGAAAAAAGACATGTATGCAGATGGCAAAATGGCAGGAAGTCACAGCCATTTTGTTAGCACACAGTTGTGACTGAGACGTGCAAGTGCCATTGCTCATTAGCGAAACATGTTAACTGAGCCAGAACTGGAATAGACAGCAGAGAAGCAATGACGAGGAGAACGAGAAGAATAGAAAGACAGAATAGAGAATAGAAAGGAGAGTAGACAATGACGTATAAGAAAAGATGTAGGCGTACAGTTGGAGAGGTGAGTGGGCTAGACTACAACTACAGACACTATGTTAGACAGTCTTTCTTTACCGCCTTTGGTAAACAAATTCCCTGAATTTTGTATTACCAGTTTCCTCAGTTGCTGTTCAGGACTATTCCTGCTTCGCCTGGTTCTGCATGGATGTAGGCAAGAACAATATCCCTCCTCCTATATCTATTCCTCTTCTTTATTCTATTTCTATACCATCTTAGGTTTTAGTTAACATGAACAATGAGAGACAACAATTGATCCAGCTTCATTTACATTGTACTTACTTAATTAAAGAGAAAAAAAAAGACTTTTCACCTATTTCTCTCAAGCTCATTTCTTTAACAGACACTATGTATAAGCGGGCTATAAGTTGGACAATCCACAACGAGGCAGTCTACTATTGAAAAATTCATAATTTTTCAGTAGTAGACCAACATCAGTAGTAAAAGCAAGGGAACTATAAATTTAGAGGGCGGGCTGTGCCTTAGTGTTTACATTTCAGAGTTGCCGCAAAGCTCAGGTAGCTAGCTAACGCTCACCTACTATTGACTGGACTGGAGGAAAGTTTCGCCGCATTTTCCTACAGTTGTAACTTCTTTTTGATAATGGGTGTTACCAGTCAGCTGCTGAACTGACTTGTCTTTCTGTAGATGTAGCCAGCTTGCTCAAAAAAACACAGCAGCTGGGCTTTCTTGGCTGAAACGCATTCATCAGGTACAGTGAAGTCGCAGCTTGACAACGGCCTTGACAACGGTTGGCTATACAGAAATAACGGACCGCGGAATGCTTTAACTGACCAATTAGAATCAAGTATTCACCGTAGCCGTGTAATGGTGCTTTTTATTGTACGATTACACACATTGTGCTGTAGATATATTCTCTGCCACTACTTCTTCCCACCTTTGATCTTGTCTCCCAGCTGGCTGCACTCGTGCTCAGAATAGTGGACGATGGGGGGAGGGGAGGGCGGCCGGAGGCGATCCTCCTCCATCTTGCGCCGGTGTCTCTCCTCTCTGGCCAACATGCGCTGCCGACACTCCCACTCATACAGGTCGTCTCTGGCCTGGGCAAAGTCCACGTGGAGACGGCCAGTGTCCTTCTTGTCTGTGCTGGAACCCAAGCGGACGCGGTAGCCTGGAGGGAGAACAGCGGCGGAAATTAAGGATGAGAAGAAAAAGAAGACGGGAGGGGGTGGAGAAAAGAGAAATAAAAAGTAAATATAAAGAGGGGAAGCAGAGGGGACAGCAGGGAATTCATCAATTACAGGCGGCCATTCGTCTGTTTGGGCAGCTTGATATGTCATTTTCATGATGTGCTGTGCATGGAAATTTGTCAAAACATTCATTTACCTGCCAGCAAGTGAAATGCTCTTAAATTTACGATGAATTTATGATTATCTACTTCACACTTCCCGTTCGCACATGTGGGCCATTATTTTTGTGAACTGCGCCCTTGATTTGCAAACATAATATTGCATCTCACATCATGTAGACTGCTCACAATATCGATATTTGCTTCAAGTGGGTAAAAGAAGATGGAAAGAGACACATGGGACTCAAAAAGTATACAAATGAGCTGTCTGTGCTCTCTACTTCTGGGCTAATAGCGTGTCTGTCTATCACCTATCATAATCTATATTTTGACAGAGACAGACAGCGAGAGAAACCACTAAATAGAGTCTTCATTGGGGCTAAATTGATTCATCTGCCTGCCTGCAACCCGTCTCTCCTTACCCTCAGTCTTACTTCTTTTGCCTATTATATCTCTGTCACATCTCTCCATCTGAGAAATCATACTGTAGCTGTAGGTTTTCAGAGCAAAGAAGGTCTGCATCCTTTTGACAATACACAGGGGAGACTGAGAGACTAATTGCTACTCAAGTGGCACTGGAAGACAATCTCTCTTCACTCCCTCTCACTCACCCTCTCTCTCCCTTTTACTGAATTTCCACAAATGGCTGTTTGTGATTTTGAACTGAAATTATGCCCATTTGGTTAACTGATTGGTTTCAGTGATCCAAGTTGTAGCTCCAGTATGTAACAGCCCCGATGCACAGGCTCATCACAGGAAAAGGGAAACGGTGGTGGACCCAAAGAAAGAAAATAGTGTGAGTTCAGGGTGTCTGCTGCAACCTGCGCTCCCTGCTTCAGGCTCCCCAGTCTGCTTCAATATTTCATTGAGGGGGATTTCAGTCTGCTGAGGTGGCTGAGGTGTATGTCAAAGCTGGGTTCTGTGTTTATATAGGGTGTGTATGTATGTGTGTGTGTGTGTGTGTGTGTGTGTGTTGGGGATATTTATGGGGAAACTACACAACTCCATCATCTAGGCTAATAAATGGACCATCGCTCCATTCTCACTGTAGAAAAGAGGTAGACAAAATCAAAGGATTCACAGGATCTCTCTCTATCTCTCTCTCACACACACACACACACACACACACACACACACACACAATTTCAGCCTTGCACACGCACATGCATGCGCACACACATGTTAAATAATGGTGAGGGGTATGAATAGAGTGGCTGCTATGTTAAATGGGCTTTGTGATGCATGGATATATGGCCAGCAGTTTGCATAGAGAGATTTAAGACATCTGGGCTTGAGAAGCTGCTGGGAAATGGAGATAAGATAAGAAACCATAAGCTGGTGTCACATGACTTGTAGAGATTTTTTTTTCCACTTGATGGTGAATCATTTCCTCTATTGTCTGAGCCTCTGGCTGCTGGTAGAGAAAGCCTTAGTACACTCAAACATTGTTAGTGTCCCAATTGACCTTAATAGCAGTTAAACCAATCTATATTTGCTTGAAATTTATGTAAGTGGCAATTTTATCCACACAACTCAATTCCACGGGATGAAATCTACACCTATAAGAATACTTACAAAACGGAAGACAAATGTTTACAATGGGTTTAGGATGAAGACAGCTTACCAGACAGGAAGAGAGCCTTGTCCACCGTGAACTCCTCGGCGAATCGGATGTGGCAGAAGTTCTTCTTGCTCTTGCGGATGGCGATGATGTCACCGCACTGTCCAAACACCTCCATGATGAGCTGCTCGGTGGCGTTCTCCGGCAGGCCGCCGACAAACACCGTTTTGCAGCCTGGAGGCCGCTCTCTGGTGGCTGGAGGGGGAAGGTCTGTAAAATCAAATGTAATTGAACAAGGGAGAAGACATGTAGTTACGCTTTGACCCACACTGGGTTGAAATATTAAGGCTTTGATAGTAGAAACATAACCTCCCTGACTAATGAAATGAGGAGCACTTTCATTTAGCTAGACCTTATACATTTGACTTGTGCAATAGTTCAGCAGTCCTACTGCACCAAAACTGAACGTGGAATATGAATTATGCTCTCTGAGACTGGTTGAAAACAATAAACCCACTGGCAATTACCAGGCAGATATCAGAAGCTGAGCTTTGGAAATCATTAGTGCTGACCAGAGAAGCAGGTCTGGCTTTGACATGCTAATTTGAATTTCTTGTCTTCTTTTTCTCATTTATTTGCAGAAATAAACATGCATATCAAATCAATTAATGAAACTCCAAACAAAATTGTTATGCTATTTCATAAATCACAGCTTCAAATTAATTCACACCTAGAGATAGGCCACACAGAGGGTTAAAATAACTAACCACAAATAAGAAGAAAAATGTATATAGAATGAATAATTTATTTGCATTTGTAACATGATTCTCACACACAGGGTAATAAATGAGTGAAAGAGTTGAAAGAGTTTGAAAACCAATAACCCACACTCTCAGCTTCATGCTGCAAAAAGCAACTGAACCATATTTGAAACATAACTCCAATGACCTATAATAATGATTGAGCTTAATGCATGGATAATGACAAGTTCGGGCGATATGCTCAGATTGTTTTATGTTTGATAAATGTTATTATCAAACCATTACATGCATGAAAATGATATTCTTTTGGCCACAAAGTGATGGAGAATCCTCTTCTGTGGAAGGTCCCCTGCATTGCAGAAATGACTAATTCAGCACAGATGAGTGTTGACTGATCTAATCTCCAATAGATCAGGCTTCCTGCAATGAATATGATTAGCAAGGTCTACAAGGAGTGAACCAACTAATCAGTGGAACACCGTAGATCCTGCATGTGTGAATAACAAGCAAGGCCTGGCCATCACTGTCACTCTCCCTGTACGTATCAGTAAAAAGGACTGGCATTAATTCACTTTCAAGTCAAACAATTTATATACATAAATCATATATACACATACTGTCTTGAATAAAATTGTTAATGTATTCTGTAGTATTTAACAATCAATAGCAATTTCTTTTCACATTTTAAAATCAAATTAACTCCAACTCCGCCAAATTGGACCACTGGGTCCTTAACAAATTGACCCCTGAGAGACTTTTGTGCTCCTAAACTGAATCAAATTTAACCAGCTGGATTATGCATTGCACAAAAGGGTTTGGGGGACTATCGAGCAATGAAAGCATTACAATCCAAAGTCAGAGTTTCCCTCTAGCGACAAAGAATTATCAGCTCATAATTCCCCCCGCTGTCGGAGCGCCTCGTGCTCTCGTGCGGCACTCTAAAGAGTCGAAACAGACAAGACAGTGCCTGGCTCCAAACCAACACGTAGAAATAGATGTGTCCCTGAGGCCTGCTGTCTGTGTGGCCACCCACTGGTCTGCTACACTAACCCTGGTCATCACCATCCATCACCTAGACTGGCTAAATACCTTTTTATGGTCCCGGGCCTGTTATAGGGAGGAGGCTTCAACCCCCTGAGGACTCTTGCTGCAAAGACAGCTACACTTCCACGAGAACTCAAGTACGCATTTTCGAGTTCATCACACACAAACAAAATGCACACACATAAACTTGCATGCATGGAGTAAAGCCACATGTAAACAAGCACACACACCGAGCTACTAACACACCCCACGCAATGACGCATGCAGCACAGTCTCACACACACACACACACACACACACACACACACAGACAAAGACAACACTATCAGCACACTCTCACACATCTATATCAGCGATGTGGCAGAGGAAACCGAAAGACTAAACACCTGACAGCAGTTGTGCATCTCTCTTCATTCAGAGCCTGAGGCTTGCAGAAATGTGGATGTAACATTGGGACACATTGCTGGTATCCTCAAAGCTCAGAGGGATATCTTTAGACTTTCCCTTCACGTAATTACATACTGTGTCACTCAAACAGACTGCCTTCAGAGGCTGAGAAAAAGCAAGAGAAGTAGACAAATAAGCCAGAGCTTGATGTCCAATTTGACCATCAAAGCAAGTCCCTCGGTCCCTGATGTTGAGCATAAAGTCTTTACAAACCAGTTAGGAGGAAAGGAACACTGGCATAAGACTAAGAGGGCTGGAAGAGAAGGCAGTACAGACGAGACGGGAAGGGCTCAAACTGAATCGGGAGGGTTTGACTTGAAGAAAAGGGAGAAGGGCGCAACATGAGAAAAGTGCTTCAGCTTGATGAGGATGCACATTGACGGTGAGCCTCTGCACACCGAGACAGAGGAAGAGGGAGAGAGAGAGAGAGAGGGAGATCTGAGGGAGACCTGCAGGGTTGTTGCTGCTCAGCTAAAGGTCAGCGAGAGGGGATGCTGCATGGGGTGTCAGGCTGAGTGTGTCCAGCTAGAGGGTAACGACTGCTTGTGATGGACACCATATGCAACCTACTGCACTGAAACCAGCTCTTAATCCTAGCTAAAAGGTGGAATGCAACTGATAAATATTTATTTCACTTCCACACTTACATGCACTCCTCACAGTCAAGTACCTGCATCAGTGCACCATCACATATCAGCTCTGGTTTACCCTCTAAAGCAGTGATTCTGGATCCTGCTTCTTGAGACCCAGAGCCCTGCTGGTTTTTATTCCAGCCACCTAACCAGTGACTTCTCTTCATCACTTCACCCTGTCCTCTCCTTGGTATAGTCCTCTTGTCTATCAAATCGTGGTTGTGACAGCATGCGTCATGAAATAATCATACGCCTGTATCAGCAGTGTACCCCTCTCATTCCCCTGTCAGCTCTATCCTGCTGGGAGGTGCCAGGAAAGATGCTAACAGACTAATATCACCAACAATAACGCTGCCTCACAACCAGATTTGACATCCTTTAGATGTAAAAGCCCTGGCAGACTGTCTCTCTATTAGACAGACTATATTGTTACTGGTGTAAAAGGCTTGGTCTAACTGTATATTAGTAAAACATTAGACTGTCAGACTGTCAATCCGACTAGCATGAAAGGCCAGGTTTGTCTTCTCTCTGCCAAAAAATCCCTTGGATGTGTACATACTAGTCAGTAGTAGTCAGTAGTAAAATGTCTGGCTTCTCCCCTTACCGTTAATCAAGTTCTGGCCGATTTCTGAAATGGTGTATAAGGCCCGACCTGTCTGTCTATTAGTATAAGACTGTAGACTATCTCCCTACTGATAAAAGGCTTGGTGTGTCTTCCTGCTGATATAATGATTTTTTAAACAACCGATGTGGCTGGTGATGCCCAAAATTCAACAGGCGTTGTCATTACTGTACACCGATTGTTTTGCAGAATAGAAAAGCCTGGTAGTAGCCTCCCAAATTGTCTGGAAAACTGAAATTGACCTGAATTTGGCTGATGCCAATTTCCCGTTTACCCTACTAGTATAGAAGACCTAGCCTAGATACTACATGGAAATCTTGCGAGTTTACATTTCACATGAATGCTTTCTGTCTAGCATCCCACAAAATTG
The DNA here is from genome assembly GCA_900302535.1 of Neoniphon sammara. NCBI lineage: Eukaryota > Metazoa > Chordata > Actinopteri > Holocentriformes > Holocentridae > Neoniphon > Neoniphon sammara. The sequence goes on along the minus strand of OMKZ01055291.1, from coordinate 12,123 downwards.
ATTCGTCCGGGCCCGTCCAGGCTGTGGTCGGACAATCTGATTGGTCATCTGTCTAAGAGGCGGGATCTAGATGGTGACGCCAGAGAGGAGTGCCGCCGTTTGAATAGAAACAGAGACGTTAGACCCTAAACATCTCTGATAAAAAACAACAAACATGGCTACTCAAGTGGAGGTCTCCACTGATAAAACGATAGAATCGGTTTTAGCAGAAACTGACTCTCTCTCTGAGATAAAATATGTAACGATAACTTTATATATTCATAATTTATTATTATTTTATTTACCATTTTCACACTTGCGTTACCCTTTGTACATTTTACTATTACTGTTATTATTATTGCTATGTTATTTTTATAGTAGTTTTTTACCTCTGTAGTTTTTTTTTTTTTTTACCTTTTTAAAGTATGTTATCCCTCTTTCTAACTGTATGTTGAGCAACTAGTACTGCAACAAAGCAATTTCCCTGCAGGGATCAATAAAGTTTTTCTGAATCTGAAAAGAAGAACAAGCAACGGCACTGAAGCCTTTTATGGGTGGAAAAGATGTTGCTGTTCCTGTTAGCTGCCATTAGCTCTAGCTTGTTTGTTTACTTAGTGGGTCGCCAGCACTCTGTATCAACGTCTCATATTTAGATACTCTCACTGGTTATAGGCTGATCCAATCACGTTCATAGTCACAGTGGGCTATGTTCGTTGGCCACACCCCTTCCACAAAGAGTTCAATATTGAGGGGTTCCAGACCTTTTGTCATATCTCATTTGAGATATAAGGTCTGGCAACACCAGGCTATAAAAGGCCTGGCATGGCCTGACATGAGTTTTCAAAGTCTGTGCTCCTATGGATGCAAAAAGGCCTATACAGCATACAGCTTAACTGTGCGAGAGCTGCTCCTCACAGAGACCTACTTGACTTTCATGAGGAGAATCAAGCCTAAGCAGTTTTCCTCTGAAGTCTGCCTGTACAGACTACTTGGCTCAGAGACACGCTCGCTTTTGATGACATAGAACCTGGTGACAAACAAAGAAGATCATGAGGAGGGAAGGGGATTAAAAACAGTAGGGGGGGGATACAGCAGGAAGGTCAGGGGGTGGAAAAAGGCGTGGAAGGTTGAAAATACAGCAGAGAGGAGAGGAGAGAGGTCTGTAATAGTGTTGTAAAAGTGTTGTTTCTGTGTTCTCAACAATTATGACAGCTTCAGACCTTAGGGTTTGAATCACACTTATTATCTGGAATCAGGCATTTCATCTTAGACATGGCTTTACATTTGGCTTAATCATGAAGCCTGTTTTAAAAATTCATGTAGATGCATACCGGGGCAGAAAGGCCTAAAACACGGCAAAAGAAAAAGTTGTACTTGTGTTGCAGAGTAAGTAATTATGACAGGATTTAAAGTTGTTGTGATGAGCTCTTGACAAGTTGATAGCTCATTCAGCCTCAGGGTGAAGATGCGCCCTTCCACAAATTATCCTTGTTCACTTCCCTACCTTTTTCCATGAGGACTACTTAGAAAGACGTTGTTAGGTTTAGTTAAACTTTTAATCAGCTTTCCCCTCCGCATCATGGTGTGACAGTAATGATTTCTATTGAGCAGAAATGCACAACACTAATACACAAGCATTCTGTATGCAGGATCAAACATACAGAGAAAAAAAAAGATATTTGGTGAAGAGGAAGCGAGAGTGTATGTTTTGGTTTGTGAAAGGACTGTGAACTCCCAAACCATGCCGTGATGAGGAGCTTTTGTTTTAGTTCACCTTGAAGCTGACATGTGAGGGGACTTTGAAAAAAAGTCCCCAGGCAGAAACTTCTCTGGCAAGGAAATCTTAAAGGGGAAGGTGGGACCCCTACCACGTCTCTCTATTCTGACTCTGGATAATTGGAAGATGGAGGTGAGAGATAAATATAAACAACAACTTGGGCACCGCATCTCTGCTCAGAATATACACAGGAAATTGCCATGAACAATTTTGTGGATGGATAGACGGTGTTCGGAAATATGGACACCAATGATCAGGGCCTGGTTGGTTCTGAGCGATGAAGACTGACGAAATAATGAAGAACCACATTATCAACTCTTTGGTCTGGCACTGATAAGAGATTTTTTATTGTACTATTTAAAGCTATTAACGGCAGTCTAGTCTTAATAACCAATGACCATAAGCTGTATGTTGAGGTCAATTGCTATATACATTAAAGGGCTTTGAAGGCCAGCGTCTATTCATGTTTTAGCCCACACACTTCATTGCACGCATACCTTACCATACCTAACCATTTTCCAAGCATATCATGATTGTTCATGCTTTATCTATGTCACAGGCTGCCATCTGTTTCTATATATTTTGTTACAGCAAAAAAAAAAAAGTAATACATAAAAATGAATTTTCTTATTTGGAAGCCAGATAAACTTTTTTAAAGAAAAAAAAAAGCCAAAACTGCGTCATAATTGCTTGTTTGTTTTACAGACTTTTAAAGTCAATATGCAGAATGATAAAGTAAATTGGACATACATTAATAAGGGCAGAATTGTCACTGTGATGGATTAATTATCTTACACAAGTATCAAGTCTCGGCAAGTTAGTTTTTGCATTGTAATGAAATGAACAGAAACAGATGGCTGTCTGGGACCAGTATGGAACGCTTTGGAAAAATTGTTGGTAGTCATGCAAAATATGTGTCAGTGTGGTAAATAGGCTAACCAGAATGGCCTTTTAAAAGCATTTTTGTTACGTGTTGTCAGTGTTTTTGTTGTGTTTTACTGTGTCTTTTTTATTGTTTTTAGAACAAGTTTTTACTCTATGATTTACTATAAAAGCTGCCAGTAAAACCAGACACCTTTACGGGAATACAAAGTTAGAACTGAGCTGAAACTGAGTTAAATTCTTTGGCCTGGTATATGTAACAACAACACAATCTCAGGCACAGAGGTGAACTTTCCAATTACACAGACATGCTGACCTCCTCCCCAGCTCCAACTCATCTCTTTCTCTCTCCATCTTCTTGCATCTGATGAAAAGTGAACAGGCCATATTGGCAAAGTTGTATAATGTTACACAACTATGCCAAAATAACCTCTGGTAGAAGTGTAATTTTTTTTTTGGCCTGGTGGTTCTGGTAGAGAAGGTGATGGTAGTGCTGGTGTGGGGGCGTTAAGGGGTAGAGCTTGAATCAGGCCTGACATTTTGAACCCGACCATGGCTGAGAAATTTTTTTATGGACCTGAGCCAACCTGCCAACCAGAACAAAATGCTGAAGCCAACACTGACTGAACCCAGAGAAAATTCTTAATCTGAAGCTGACCATCAGCAGCCAGAACCTCAATAAAACCCAACATTTATACTGCAGAATTTATCTTCACGCTACTCATTAACTGTCGTCTACATAGTGTCTGCCGCCTTCAGATTAAAATGGATGGATGGATTAAAAATCTAAATTTAACATTAAGCTCTATCAGTCATCAGTTCATCAGCCATCCAAAAACTCAATTAAAAATGATGTTGAACTAATTCTTTCAACAACCCATGCCTTAAGACAACATATATCCAATATGCATTAAAAGTTAATACATTAAATGTGCTTGAAACTTCTGTCCTGACAGGGTCCCATCAGGTTAAGGCAGCCATCTCAAGATCTAGTGAGGGGTTGAAGAATACCATTATAAAGTTGGGACTTACTGGGGTTGGGGGGGAACAGGGTGCAGCTCTTGCAGTGGATGATCTCCTTGACGATGGGCCCATCCTGAGAGAGGGGTGGGGGCACCATGCCCAGGCCGGGCATCATGGGGTTCATGGGGGCGATTCCAGTCATCATGCCAAGGTTTGGGTCAAAATCTGGAGGTAGGAGAAAAACATGGGTGAGAATATACCACTCATTCCTGGCAAATTATTAGCACAACACAGTTTCTGGTAGGCATCCTCAGCCAGGCATCAGCTGAACCAATATTGAAGCTTTTTAAGTTCCATTGCACATTGTGTACTTTTCCCTGACTGATTCCTCTGTCAACACCAGTGACACACAAGCAGCCTATACATAAGAGAAAACACAGCCATGCATGAATAATTCATCTGACAAACAACATGCATATTTAAACAAGTTTTTACTGACACTCTGTCTCTCTGTCACTCCTGCTGTTTGAATGATGATGTTTAACCTTATAGATGTTTAGACAGTTAGAACTAAAACCTCCATCACAACATTAGAACACTATAACACAGGAGCTTAATTCATAATACTTATTTACACTGCTGCTGGAGAAACATTCACAAATGTGTACACACACACACACACACACACACACACACACACACACACACACACACACACACACACACACTAGCATACATATGCATACATATATTTACTTGCAAACACAGAAATTCCAGCATAGAGCTTGTTGAAAAGTAGAAATGACTTTATCTTCATGTATGTGCTGTGATATCACTTGCAGATGACTGTGGCCTTGTGCCTCTGTGTGAGCAGTGTGTAGTGTGTATGCACATTTGTGCATAAACATTGCTAACTGAAGATCAAAAAAGATTTCCTGGAGGACAGACATTGGCGTAAGAAAGAATATAACGTAATAAAGTTAGACTGATATAAAAGCTACATACCACGGATGGACCACAGTTTTATGAGAGACTTCATAATTATTAACTGTGAGACTGACTGCTCGAAGAATATGGAAGATTGAACCAAGATTAAAATAGAATTGTTAAATACTAAATTATTTACTATTCTGCTTGGAATAATTCCACAGGAGGAGTTGTGATGCTTCAGTCAGACACCACCATGGGAGGTTGGGTCCTACAGTGGGAGTGTACAGTGGCAGCTTGCAGACACTAGGGGGAGCTACATATTCCGTAAGGTGCAAAATGAACAGTGGGAGAAAGAAACACGATAAATTTAACTGTTGTAGCACTTGAATGTAACACTTTCCGTGATCGTTTGCTATTCAAATTATTATTTTACTTTAACTATTGCTATTTCATTTTTTGTTTTATAATTTCAAATCATAGTTCAATCTTTTGAGTTAGTTTTGCTATGTATATTTACATATTCATCTGTATAATTTATTGGGATCAGAATGCAAAAGAAAATAAATATGTCAGGACTTCCTCTTGTGATCCCTGATTGCAAGAATGGCCTTTGAGGAGAGAATAGTCTTCAATGTTCTACATTACACACCATTAATTGAAAATGGACACTGTATGCTCCCACAAGTGATTTGTCCAAATCTACTGTAAGGGAGAAAATGGTTGAATTTAATGACACTTACTGAAGGAAATATGTGCCTTACAGAAGACTGGGAATAGGTCCCTAGAGAGTGAGAGAGTGTGACAAATGGGAAAAGGAAGTGATAAGGCTAGCTGAAGCAGAACAGAAATGGGGGAAGAGAAACAGATGCCAGAGAGAGACAGAAAAAATAGTCCAGGAAGACATATTTTGTATCTGGACTAACGACAGCAAAGGGAAATACGTGGAAGTCTGTATGGCTCACTCCGTCTTGTATTGATGACCTCACCATCAGTCTCTAGCCAGGTGTCAGAGTGAGGGGAGGCAGGTGATAAGGAAGACCCTGGTTGCCAGGGCGATTGATGACTTCTCCTGCCCAGTGAGGGGAAGACGGATAGCAGGAGGAGAGATAAGCAAGGGTGGAGGGAAGGTGGGAGGTGTCGCAGTGGTCATCCTGAATGCCAATCATCTCACACGCAAAAGATTGAGGACATAGAAAAAAAAAATACACATACAACAAGACATTACACAGTCCCTATAGGATGCTTAAGAGTCAGTTTTTGGGATCATTGTGTTTTCTGAAACTGAAATGATGTTGCGAGAGTGAGTGAAAAGTGCAAAAAAATAACTGTGATTAAAAAAAGTGTAATTCGTTAAAAATCTAATTGAATTACATTTCATTGAGAATAAGACAGCACTGTTCTGGGTGATTTGAGTAATCATACCAAAACATGTCTCAGAATAACAAAAAAGCAAAAATGCCATTAATATAGGTGCAAATGTTAGCCATATAACTAACAGGGATAGTGTTGCTGGAAAAAAAAGGACTAAAGAAAGCTGGTGGTTGCTCTGCTTGTTTTGAAAACCAGGATTAATAGCCTATTCTATATGGAGGATGTAGTTAAACATAAGGTGCTCACTGGGAAAACTAGGTCACTCACAGCGATGTGGCTAAAGTAAAGACTGTAATTTGGAGCAGACAGGGGAGCCCCTGAAAATATATCGGATCCAAGTGGGGCGCATAGTCTGGAGAATTGTGTCTGCGTTTAAAGGTTAAGGTTAAAGCACAGCTGCATTCAAAGTTGTGTCCCACTGATCATGACCTTATTATGTGGGAATATTGTGGTGATCGGACAAAACTGCAAGCTCTCGCAAATTTCACGGGGACCGGTTGAATGTGCGTTAATTATTGCAATCACGAAATTGCAATTTCCTCAAATCCAGGAGGGTCTTATTACAAGACCTAATCCACAGCATTTGTAGGTTGCTCTGTTGATGCTTAAATAATAGAAATAGCCTGGAAAATGGTATTCCTGGTAATCATATTCCATCTTCTGCCAAGTCCATGCTTTGTTGCTCCAGGAGCAAAAAACTAGGAAAGATTCTTGTGAGTTCATGTGTTTTATATTGATAGAAAGCAAACTGGTTTTAAGCTCACTTGGAGAAAAAGATCTGGTTACATCAGGGCATGGATGGTGCAATTTCACTGCAGTGCTGCTCATGTTTCCTCTGGTGTGTGTGTGTGCGTGTGTGTGTGTATATGTATATGTGTGTGTGTGTGTGTGTGTGTGTGTGTGTGTGTGCATGCATGCGTGTGTTTGTGCCTGTGTGTTTATCCTCGTCTATTAAGAGCCGGAGGCCCGAAGCAGGCGTGTAGCAGAGCTGTGTGTAATAACAGAGATTATTTACTTCTTCCTAAGGATTTTCAGCTGCAGCAGAGTTCTCTCATCTCCACTTTCAACAATGGAGCCTCAGACCTGAGGCCATGTTTCATCACTAACAGACTCTGCTCCCCTCCCTCAGTGGTCCACTACTTTGGCCTTCAGTCTTCAGTCTGTCTTTTTCATGCATATTAATATTCTAGAATTACTGAGGATACTCAACTATTCTAAGTGCTAAGTACTGTTTTACCACATGTAAACACATGATCCAGTTGGCTACAAGGGATATTCATACCACAATTACTACTACAACTACTAGAACTACTACTAATAATGATAATAATAACAATAATAACAATAATAATAAGCTTTACTTATAGAGGATGTAAAAAGTTCAACAAGTGTTACATAAGATAAATAAAAATGTAAGCAACAAACCATAAAACTTGGAAGATTGGCTTTTTTCTTCCGTATTAATAATATGCCAGACGTGTGTGTGTGTGTGTGTGTGTGTGTGTGTGTGTGTGTGTGTGTGTGTGTGTGCA
>OMKZ01055290.1:14575-50860 GCA_900302535.1 Neoniphon sammara | reverse complement strand
CTCAGGCCTCTCAGAGCCCGTCCCCATGGAGGGTAAAAGCAAGGGGGGCAAGAGAGGCAGTGTGACCTGGGCCCCTAACCCGCCAAAAGACCTGGGCTCAGAGTCTGTGTCAGGCTCAGTTTCTGACTCACTTACTGACATAGTCACAGACACACAGTTAGATCACGTCCCAGCCACTGCTGAGGTTAAGCATCAGGCTGTGAGGACAGCCAGTGAGCCTGTGGCTGGGCCAGCACGTAAGTTGTCTGTAGATGCTTCTGCTAAGCGGGAGAGAGCGAGGCCCAGGAGAGACTCGGCAGGTGAGAACTGGTCAGAGATGCCAACTCGTTAATCCAAAATGGATCTACTCATAAAATGACAATTTTCCCCCAATTAGGAGACACATTCTGTTTTGACATTTTCATTTTAGTAAAAGGTAAAATTGCCCATGTAGTATCAGTTAAAGGAAGAATTCACCTAAAATACAAAAAAGGATGTTTTCCCACTTCAGATAGGACAACTCCCATATAGATAAAGTATTTATTTATTGATGAGGCATGACAGAGGATTTTACAATGAGCTGAAAAACTCAACCACAACAGGTCTCTCCAAAAGCAATGACACAGATGCCCAGCATAATCCACATTCCTCAGAGGCAAAGAGTTTTGTTGGGAACTAATTCCTGACAAAGAACACTGGCAAAGTCTATCTATCTGCCTCTAATTTGTGGGGGTGGACAGATACAGTTTGCCATTGTTCTTCACACAGATACCATCTGTCTGGATAGACTGCATAGGGGTAAGAGGGAAAATATATTTTGTGTATTTTGGGTGAACTGTCCCTTTAAGTGAGGCTTTCCTATACTTTCATATTCACAGGAAATTGTCAAAAAATATACACTAAACAGTAGATGAAGTGCTCCACTGGTAGGCCTGTTTTTCAAAGGTAAGTCACTGTAAAACACCAGCTAACGGAGGATTAACTCAAGACACCTTTCAGATATTTTGCTGCCACTGTCACAGCACTGTGTCACACACACAATTTGTCCCACAACCTCACTGTTGGGGCTTTGTGTTAGTCACCCTCAAACTAAGGCTGGCTCCTTATACTACTCCACCATCAAGCACATTAACACACATAGAGGTATGACATGGCAGGAGCCAACCAATCACAGCCTGTCCTGGAAAAGTGGGGCAACCGACCAACACAAGAACTGGACACTTGTGACCTGAGACCTTTTTGGTAGCATACTGTCAAGTTTTTATGACGCCTCCCTCTCGGATCCTTTGACCAGCACCCCTCACCTAAATAGGGGAGGATATAAGTACACGTGACTATTTGTGAATGACAGGCCGATTTATCATCACTCTGTAACACTATCCTCCATTTGGAAAGACTCTCTCTCACAATCATCTCTTTAGACTGGTCCCAGAACACACCCTATCCTCCTCTGTTACAGCATTTGCACCACACACATAACACATAACCAATTTGTACTTTGTAAGTGGCTATTGAAGAAACAGCCTAATGGAAAAGGTTAAAGGTGCAATTGTGCTGTGGCTTGATCATATTCTTTTACAGCGAGTATCTGGTGAGCTATTGCTACTTATAAAAAATATAATTCACAATCCCATTATGGGTATTTTATGGCTGTGGTCACATATACAAAGACACTAGAGGATTGGCATATACTTGCTATTAAAAAGGAAAGTTGTTAGTAATGGAACACTGAAGCTTAACAGTATCTTCAAAGCTATAGCAGATAATAAACTACTGAAATACATTATAGGAAAAGAAATAATATTATAAAAGAATGATTAATTGATTGGGGCAGCTGCAGAATGTCCCTGAACCAGGAGCCAATTTAAGCTTCCATAAGAGCAAGCATCCACAATGCTGAAATGTGTAGAAACTGAATTCCTACCAGCTTTAGATATTTTCCCTATGGGGATCAAAAGTATCTCGTTATTATCATGCTTCAGTTTCCCATTACTGCGTAGTTTCCCTGTTGAGACAGCATGATGGTAATTTGAGTTCTCTGCCATCCCAGCATCCCCTGCACCCCCCTATGGTATCACTGTTTTGGAGTGCGTACGCGACTCCATGGTGCTGGCGTGGAAACAGCCTACCTTCATTGGTGGCGCCGACATCACCGGCTACTTTGTGGATTACCGCGAGGTCGTTGATGGAGTGCCAGGGAAGTGGCAGGAGGCCAACATCAAGTCTGTCAGTGAGAGGGCCTACAGAGTGAGTTGGCCATGAAAAATATCTTCTCGGTCACCCAGTTGATCTTCTCAACAACCCCCCAAAAAATGTTGTCTTCACATGTCCCCCTTTCTCTCCAGGTGTCTGACCTGAAGGAGAACAGGAAGTACCAGTTCCAGGTGCGAGCTGCCAACATGGCGGGTGTTGGCATCCCATCGATGCCCAGTGAGACCTTCCTGTGTGAGGAGTGGACCATTGCCGTACCAGGTGGGCAATACCAGTGGCGTTTGTGTATCCTACTGAGAGCATGTTTTCATTTTTTTTAGATTATTAGCAAAATGTGATCATGCTTGTTGATCTGCAGTGGTAGCATTTATGACGATGCGCATTTCCATTGTGTTTCTGACTCTGTTTTCTCTCTTGCTGATGGACCGCAGGGCCTCCTCATGATCTGCAGGTGACTGAGGTGCGCAGCGACTCTGTGGTGTTGCTGTGGAAACCACCTGTGTACCAGGGCCGCGACCCAGTCAATGGATTCTACATCGATATCAAGGAAGCGGATGCAGAGGAGGAGGCGTGGAGAGGAGTCAACGATAAGGCCACTGAGAAGAAGTACATCAAGGTCGGTGTCGTCCCCCCTGCAAGCCCTCATACTGAGACAGTCAGATATTTAACCATGTGGCAGCATCCGGTGTGTAATCCACAATAAGTTATTTTTTTTCATTTCACAGATTAAGAATCTGAAGGAGGGAGAGTCGTACGTTTTCCGTGTGCGAGCTCAGAACAAAGCCGGTGTTGGAAAAGCCTCCGATCACACAGAGCCAGTGCCGGCTCTGACCAAACCAGGTAGGAGAAAGTGTGAGCATGATGATGATGATGATGATGATGATGATAGGCTGAGACCGATGTGCGATAATATTGTATATTACAAATATTTGCAGCCATATGCTATATTTTCTACAATATCGACCCCCCTCATAAAAATAAGTAAAGAAATAAAAATACAAAAGATTTATTCAAATTTTGGGTTGATGTTGGATTGGGAGAACCCCCCTTGTAAAATATTGCCATAATCGTGAATATCATATTTTTAATGAGACAGTAGTGCAGTAATAATTAAAACCTAGATTTTGATGATGATGATTGGTAGCTCAAACAGTCATTTTTATTATTATCATTGATATTCAGTTTTTTTTCAATCTTCAACATTACTTTCTTTGGGTTTCAGGCACCAAAGAGATAGTTGTGGATGTGGATGATGACGGCGTGATTTCCCTGAACTTTGAGTGCACTGACCTGACAGCCGACTCTAAATTTGTGTGGTCCAAGAATTACGAGGAAATCACAGAATCATCCCGCATGACCATGGAGACCAAGGGAAGCAAGTGAGACGACACCATTTATTAACACGTGACTCTTTAATCAACACATAAGCGCCACGTGCTTATGACTCTGATATTATTGTGCTTTCCTTTCAGATCCAAAGCCATTTTCAACGCTCCTGGGGAGGATGACATTGGGATTTACTCGTGTATGGTCACTCACACTGATGGTGCTTCTGCCAGCTACAACCTCTCAGCAGAGGGTAGGTTACACTGTCTGCAGCTTATTATTGAACATTATTTTAAGTATTGTCTATCTACCTGAGTCAATTTTCTAACATTTCTGAAGTAGCAATTATTTGTGCTTATAAAATACTGAACAGTAAATGACTGGATGTATGAATGTTATTAAAGGACTTCAACTTTTAGTTTTTGACTTGCAGAACTTATGTTTTCATTTCCTACATTTCACAGAGCTGAAAAGGCTGCTGGAGATCAGTCATGACCACAAATTCCCCCGTGAGTGTCTCAGCGCTGCATGTTGTCACTTCTGTTTATTGAGTGCGCCGCGGACCGGACTGTTTCTTTGAAGTTGCTCTCATTCCTTCACTCTCTCTTCACTCCAGTTATTCCCCTGAAGACAGAGCTGGCTGTAGAGCTGCAGGAGAAGGGCAGAGTTCGCTTCTGGCTGCAGGCAGATATCTCAGCCAATGGCAAAGTCGACTATGTGTTCAATGATAATGTTCTCTCCCAGGGAGAGGTCAGTGAGCTCATCATAAATAATTTGTAATCATAATGTACTTTTCTAAGTCATCTGTATTAATGGGTTTATCTAAGTGTTTTCATGCCACTCAGTGATGTTTTTTAAGTGGATATAAGATCGGACTGAAGTTTGTGTTGTCTTTGTTTTGCAGAAGTACAAGATGAACTTTGACAAGAACACAGGTGTGATTGAGATGATCATGGAGTCTCTGACCCCAGCGGATGAAGGCACCTTCACCTTCCAGTTGCAGGATGGGAAAGCCACCAACCAGTCCAGCTTGGTACTGATTGGAGATGGTATGTTCAGAAACACAAACACATCCTCAGTCTCTTACTGCTGCATCACTGCATTCTGCACTGATGCCAGACTCGCCTGCATAACCTTACTCTGTTTGTAAAATGGACATGAACATGTCATACTTCACTGCAGGTGCTGAATTATGTTTTGAAATTGATGTTTTGATAGTTTTCGCATAGTCACACATGCATGCAGGGTTAGACTGATATTGGCCTTTTATAAATATTAGATGTTGGCCAGTCATGTGATCTTCTGTTGATATGATGGAACTGATCATTAATTATTAATTTATTTACAATAATATTTTTTGCAAATAAATTAAAAGGGAGTAATTTTCCCACAGTTTCCCTGCCATTGATTAGGTGGGGCTGGTTTGCCCTGCCTTAAAGGGCAGCAAATCCACCTAAAAGAATTTCATTAGTCAGTGTTTCAAAATAGTTTCAGCTCTAAATGCTGTTTCCAAGGCCTTTCCACCCTGACAAGAACAAAAGGCTGCAGAAAAGAGTGAACACTTGTATTTTTTGGCATGGAAATGGAAAAATGTAAACATGGTGAATATTGGCACCAAATATTTTTTACAAGTGGTAATTTCTATTGTATACTAAACATCAGTTTTTTTGCAACCCATGTAAGTCAAACCCTACTTTATAGTGTAGAAGAAAGGCTTTCAAACTTTTTCATGTTTTAGACCGCCAGGTAGATTTTCGTGAAGCTGCAGATTCCCATGTCAAGTGATTTTGCTCTGGAGACCCTGATATGTCATACTTAAACACTGACAAATCGATTCAAAGTGGTGAAATCAAAACTTAATGTTAAAATAATCATTATTTTTCTTTTTTTTTAGTATTTTAATAAATTCGAATGAATTAAATTATCATTTTGCTAAGGAAGACTGTGCGTCGACACACCCCACTTTGAAAACCACTTGTAGAACATCTGAGTAATTAATGAACACTAGGAGGCAGTAAAAGCATTGCAGTCGAGCATTCTAATTGAAGTTACCAAAGAATTTTACAACAGCCAAGTATCACAGATTGTCAGATCAGTTTCACTCCTTCAAAGTTGAATATTCTGATCTGTATTTTTTAATTCCAGTGTTCAAGGAGCTGCAAAAGGAGTCAGAGTTCCAGAGGAAGGAATGGTTCAGAAAACAAGGTATGGGATTCTCCGTAGCATTTAGTGACCGATGTTTGCATTATTTTATTGTTTAAGGTGCTATGGCATTAATGTATGCCTTGTTTGTTACAGGTCCTCACTTTATCGAGTACCTGAGCTACGAGGTGACCCCAGAGTGCTGTGTGATTCTGCAATGCAAGGTGAGACTGAGTTTCACGCTGCACTGCTGTGATGAAATACTTGGAAAGTCTTATGTCTTTATATCTGTGGCGGACCTCTAATAACATAAGCCTCTCCGCTTTTGCTTTTCTTCAGGTCGGCAACATCAAGAAGGAGACTAGCGCGCTGTGGTACAAAGATGGACGTGAGATCAAAGCCGATGAGCATCTCAGCTTCACAGAGGGAGTGCTGAAACTGGAGATTGCTCAGGTAAGGGAATCAGGGAGAGGGGAGTGTGTGCGAATTATAAATTTGTGTGTATACTTGTGTATTTTTGTTTTGTATAACTGTCAATGTGAATTCATTTGCATATATCCATGTAAACTGTGGTGTTATTGCACATATCCCAAAAATGTATACACTCTTCACATATCACGGCCAACTCTTTCCCAACATTTTGGCCCACAGATACATTGTTGGTGTAAGCTGAAATGTCATTAAGGGAGCTGCTAAAATGTTTATATTTTCCTCATTTCTCCAGGAATTCCTAAAAGGGGGTTTTCTTTATAACATATGTTTTTAAAACGCTAATGAGAATTAATTTTGATTTAAATTAATCTGATTTGTCATGTTAAAAAAACCTAACAATTCCCTATACCTCACATAATTAAATCAATTCACAGCTGATTTTGGACACTGTAAACATAATCTGCTCTGTCTTCCTCTTTTCTGTTTAATAATATGTACTTTTCTCTCAAGTTTCATTTTCTCTTTTCCACTCTGTATCTCAAAAGTCACTGTCACCCCACTGTGTTGTCCCTGAGTGTCTGTCCGAGTGCTGTAGTGTGACATGCCGGCCTTCCCGATGTAGCATATAAACATGTCACGTATGTCCCATTTCAGCGCGGCTCCCCTGCAGCCGCTGGCACAGACCTAGCAGACAAACTCGAAGACATAATCTGGAGAGGACTTAAAGTTGGGATCACTTATCTGTTGTCACCATGAGCTGACACTTCTGGTTTTGCCGTTTTGCCTGAGAATGCTTTTTTTTTTTTTTGTTTTTGGCTTTTTTGCTTTTGTGTCATATATATGTTTGTCCTGCAGCACCCATAGCAGGAGAGTAAAGCTTGCCTGTTCGGTTGAATACAAATTATATTCCTTTTCAAAACGGTGACGATGTTTTGTGTAGGTTGTGACTATGTGTTATATCCCTGTCTATTTTAGATTTCCAAGAAAGATGCTGGTGTGTATGAGGTCGTTCTGAAGGACGATAGAGGAAAAGACACTTCCACGTTGAATTTGACAGATCAAGGTAACCTTACAGAGCCACACAACTAGATCCAGATACCTAGAGAGAATATAGCAGCTTTATTACTGATTTATTCCTTATGACTGATGACGTTACATTTTGCTTTTTTTCAAGGTTTCAAAGACCTGATGAATAAAGTTTTCAGTGTTATCGGTAAGAGGAAAAATTCTGTCGTAGTTAACGTTGTTGCTGATTCATAATTTTCTTTCTCATGCAAAATACATATTTGAATGGCCTCTCTGTGGTTTATTTCAGCCAATTCTTCTACTCCACTGAAGATCACAAGCACAGATGAGGGCATCCGACTCTACACCTTTGTCAGCTACTATAACGACTTACTCCAAGTGACCTGGCACTACAAGTGTGTTCTCTGACTGTTACATCTGCTCTAATTGTTGTAGTTGTACTTTTTTGTTAGTCTAATGTACCTGTTCAA
This sequence comes from Neoniphon sammara, assembly GCA_900302535.1. Taxonomy (NCBI): domain Eukaryota; kingdom Metazoa; phylum Chordata; class Actinopteri; order Holocentriformes; family Holocentridae; genus Neoniphon; species Neoniphon sammara. Next base: position 43,274 of record OMKZ01055290.1, on the reverse strand, counting down.
AAGTATTTTACATTAGTCTGTGTGCTTTTACATATGAGTTTCTGAGTTTCACTTACACTTAAGTTAACCAAGTTAAGTAGTGCTGAGTACAATTAATTATGGTATTTACACTCACTCATTCTATGCCTTCTGGGTAATATTTCTCTACACTATTCACAATTGAATCAGATATTTCAGCACTCTTTCCACCTTTAATCCTCACATCCACAGCAGGAGTGCACCACGTATATTTATGTGTCACAGCGGTATTTGTCTTGTCGTTCAAACAGGGATTCAGCCATCGCCTTCTCTGACCGCATTAAGAGCGGCGTGGTGGGAGAGCAGCTGTGGCTGCAGATCAAAGAGCCCACAGAGAAAGACATGGGCAAGTACGCCATCGAGTTCCACGATGGACAGGGAGGCCTGAAGAGGACTGTGGAGTTGGCTGGTCAAGGTATAAACACATGAACCTCTTCACTGAATCACACTATATACAGTGACTATATACATTTGGATGTATAATTATATATTCACACCTTTTTATACTCTTGAACACAGTTCTATGCATATTTTTGTTTAAGCTTCATTTTCTTTTGTTGGCTTCCCATCAGTGCAATTAATCAGGTTCCAATATGTTCATACTGATTTGAGACCTGTTCTATTTTATTTTTATGCTTTTACTTTTTATGTGCTACTTACCATATGTTTCTCTTAATTTTTTGTATCACTTATATATACAAACTTAAATGGAATTTTGATTCTGAATGTTGTTTTTGTTTTGCAGCATTTGATGATGCTTTTGCAGAATTCCAGAGACTCAAGTAAGTATCCCATCACTGGAAACCCTTTGAAATAACGCTTTCATATTATCAGCCCTCTGCAGCCATAACTCTTGCATTCATAACAACACAGTCACATGCCCTTTAAATATGTTTAGCTGTTCCACTGCAGTTCTTATGTCAGCATTGTATTATTTTCTCCCCGAGAAAATAGTACTTAATCTTATTTGTTGATTCCTCTTTTTTTTCTCTCTCTCTCCAGAGCTGCTGCTATTGCAGAGAGAAGTAAGAAAGATTGTGTTTATTCTTAGTGGCTTGATTTTTTTGTTTGGCATTTGTGAGCCTGAAGTCTCTACTGTCTCTGACTAATTTAGGTTGTATACCCTATAATAAATTAGTGGCTAGTCTCGCTTGAAATGCCCTTTTTCATCTGCAGCTATGTGCTGCAGGCTTTTAACTTAAACTAAAAAGAGAGATCATAACTACTCTTCTTGCCAGCTTACAGTGGCTTCAGTGTGATTTTAGAGTCAGTGTTTAATTTTCCTTACTTTTAAAGCAATAAATGGTTGAGTCACAGCTTATATAGTGGAGATTTGTGGCCCTCTGTACACAAATGTAGGTATACATAGCTCTGTTCACTGTTCCCAAGTTTAGACTAAAAGGTGATGGAGCTCTCCATCCTCTTAAAATACTCTACAAAAGTGAAACTCATTTTTATAGCCAGACTCTTCTCTTCTGCGGTTCCTCAGTGGTAGAATGAGTTACCAAACTCCATTCAGTCTGCAGAGCCCCTCTCAATCTTTAAGAAAAGACTAAAGACCAAGCTCTTTAGTGAACACCTTCTCACCTAATGGACTGTGCAGTCCGAACAAAAAAAAAAATTCTGCTTACATGATTTTGCAATTTTATTGATTTGTTTTTTTTTTGTTGTTGTTGTTGTTGTTTTTTTCTTTTTTGGGGGGGTCTCGTTACTCTATGAAAAGCATTTTGTAAATTTGTTTCAAAAAGTGCTGTACAAATCTAGTGTATCATATTACTCTTATATTAAAGTCACTGCTGCTTCTTCCAGATCGTGCTCGAGTCGCAGGAGGCCTGCCTGATGTGGTCACCATACAGGAGGGCAAGGTGAATTGTTTAAGCTGCTTGTAATATTATGTGGCTTAGCGTGGACCATAAGCAGTGCAGTAATAGTTATGAGGCAGCAGGATGGCCACCTGTCCTGTTGAAGTGTCCTTGAGCAAGACACTGCCCGCTCATGTTGAGAGTCGCTCTGCATGAGAGTTTTCTCTAAATACATGAATGCAGTTGCAGTTATGATGTATTATTATGGGTGTGTGCTGCGTGTTGTCCTCTCCTCAGGCCCTCAACCTCACCTGTAACATTTCGGGCGATCCCGTGCCAGAGGTTACCTGGCTGAAGAACGACAGGGAAATGACGTCAGATGACCACTACATTCTGAAGTTTGAGTCAGGCAAGTTCGCCAGCTTCACCATCACCACCGTGAACACATCAGACTCCGGCAAGTACAGCATCCTGGTGAAGAACAAGTACGGCACGGAGAGTGGGGACTTCACTGTAAGTGTCTTCATCCCAGACGAGAGCAAGAAAAAGTAAAAGTGGTCCAAGTCTTGACGTAAATATGTATAAAAAAAAAAAAATCACAAGAAGCCAAAAAAATGCAGAAAAATCTTGAAGATTTGTTTGATTGTTTTGGGTAGAATATACACTAACCCTATAGGTGCTGTACAATCTGAACATGAAATGTCACAGAAAGAAATCCAAAGTGTGGTTAAGAGTTGTAACTTTAAACCAAAAAAGAAAATCTGTGTACAATAATATCAAATCCACTGTTTGCTGAAAGTAATGAGGTATTTGTGATATTATGCCCTCCCAAAAATATTATTGTTGTTGCAGTTTTTGTTTATTTGAAGTTCAAATGTGGCATGCAGAGAAGCAAATGTCTGTAATAATTTCAGTTTGCTGCAGAAGAAGAACTGAAACGTTTATTGCCAACAGAAAGTAGAAGGTAATACTGTAGGTCATGCTGTGTTGACAGAAAGAGAAACTAAGCTGATGGAGAAAAGTGTGGACTGGGTATTACTGTAATGTGCAATTTGAATGGATTCTACTGACTGTTTATTGTCTGTTCCATTCTATTCACTTTATCACTTTGAATGTCGTCATTATGACATCACCTCCATTGTCTTTTTGTCTCTGTGTTAATGTGTCACCCCACTGTCCTTTATTTGTGATTATTGATGTTGGTCACCATCACTGTTACTTACCATTGTGATGTCATCCCCTCCATTGTTATTCATTAATGATCATGCTGTCACCCTCACTATCAATTTAAAATGTTGATTATGATGGCACGTCCACTGCAATATGTTGATGATTTTAAGATCACTGTTAATACCAGTCAGTAGTGATTGTTGCATCACTTCCTTTGCCCCTCCCTGTTTCTTGATAAGACTAATAAAAAGAGCATGTACTCCCCCACCTCCTCCTCTGCAGTTGTTTCAGTTTGTTTTGAACCCCTTACCCTTCACGAATTGACTATTCACTCTCGTTGCAGTTGACTCTTCCCCTTTCACGATTTCTGTAGACTGGACTGACGAAGATCAACCATCCGCATGGAGAATCCCCCTCTACCGTAATCTGACCCTGATCCAAATATTTGTTTAATTACAATTACTTAAGGTGTGCTTGATTGACGATGTTCTCCAAAAAAAAAAAAAAAAAAGAAAAGAAATGTCCCATTCCTATTCTTATCACACTAAAAGTGCAAACAAAATCTAGCTCACCTTAATGTAATTAAGAGAAACTAATTCTATTTTCCCTTGTCTGGTCACCAGCATCCAACGGTACTATCATATACCCTGAGATTACACCTGATTTATAGTACAATTTTTTAAAAGAAGGTTTACCCACTCATAGGCATCATAGACAGACATTCCTTATCCAAAATACCACAGGAGTACTACAACATTATATTAAAGTGGAGTATCATTGTGTCTACATGGTTAAGTAAGCCGTAAAGTACTTCACTATACTTGATAACCAGTTTACATACACCACAACATCTTTGTGAGGAACTGAAAACTGCTTATTCACGCTTTTAAAGGGACACACCCCTGCAGGCAGTGGTTATGTTTGTGAACAAGTGGCTGAAGTTTACGTCTGTACTGAAGTTCACTGACCAAAAAATATAGACAGTGTACACCAAGAATGTGTTCATGATGGCATTAAGGCATAAACAGTTAATTCAGTACATTACATGACATCATCACACATCCTCTAGCATGGAGACCAGGATGTGGCTTTTACAGAACAGAACAAGAGTGTGTCTGACAGGAATTATACAATCTCACAACCAGAGGAAGTATACAGAACCAGACCAAATGTTGCCTAATGTACTGAGGAACATTCATAAATATGTTTGAATTTGAGTCGCATTGCAAAAGGTTTAATTGCTTATTTTCAAGTGTTTCTGCAAAACATTTGTATTAGTTGCTTCAGAGTCTTGTATATGAGGTATATATAGTTTAGGAAAGAGTGATATGCATATAAAATATATAGGGTTTCCTGAGCCTCTTCCAGTCTATTTAGGAATCAATGGGTTAAAGATGGTTGAAGCCTCTGATTGCAATAAGGCATCACAAAATTCAAGTATGCTGCAAACAAAACACTGCATTGCAACAGTAGTGCCAAAGATAGGTTTCCCTATGGTTCAGATAGACGTTATCTAAAACATATAAAGTATGACATAGTTGAGTGATGTAATAGAAGCACACTTTTTAAATTAGATGAGTTATATAAGTTATAATATCAGATAAGCAGATATTAGCTTTTTGTAATAGGGAGACACTCGATATTAGGTGGGTTACAAATGAGGTGATTTGGAGTGATAAATTATATTATGCAAGTCTTCATTGTTCGTTGTTAAGTGTATCTGGATTACGTAATCAGTGGTAGGGCTGACATCTTTGAACTCCCTGGGTAAGTAGCTGACATTATTCTTTGATGGTGTGATGGCTGATTTTGATTTCAAAGCGAGGCACTGCATGATCATGTCTAACTTGAAACTGCCTCTTCCCAGGTGGCTGTCATACAGGGCACACCTGACTTGGGAATCACTTCATATTGTACTGATGCAGATGGAAATGTAGTGTTTGGCCCAAACACCCCACAGGAAAGAATGAAAACCGCAATGACCGGACAGAAAATGCAGAAGCGAAAGGGTGAGGAGACTGAAGTAAAATGAGTGTGCTTTTGTGTGGCAGAAAGCAAGTTTTTAATGTGTATGGAGTATCCTTCACATGCCTATGATAAAAAATATTACAGAAGTGTATTTTTAATTTATTTGGAATAGCTATATGTAAATGTGTGTATCATTTATTTCCATTGTAGATTCAGTAGTTCTGCAGATTCCTCCCATGGAAAAGCTGGTGGACAGTGAGGAGAGTGAGAGTAAGGAGGTAGTAGAGAAGGAGCAGGAGGAGGTGATGAAAGCCGATGCTGTAGAAGCACCCAGCGTTTCAGATAAGGCAGAGGATGAAAGTGCCGCTGACAAAGAGGAGACGCCTGAGCCGCCTGAGCAACCTGCAGACACACAGGAACAGCTCACACCGGATGTCGAGGCGTCGCCTGAGCCACAGCCAGAGAACACAGAATAAACTTGGGCTCAGTATGAGCCCAAAGAGAAAGAGAAAGGGCCCTGAGAAGGAAGAGGGGAAAAAAAGTATTGCCATATTGCAGGCCTAGCAATAGTTTGACATAGGCTTTTGTGTCTGCCATGATAGATGTGTTTTCAGCTAACATCACTTCGACATTGCATTTGCTGTTGTAAAATATTTATCATCACAGTATGGTACATGTCCACTAATGGAACAGGTAATGGAATATAAATCATACCAGGAAAAATTTTGTTTCACGTCATAGTCCACTACAGACCCTAGAACATCTCTATTTGCTATTATTAGATTTGTGTATTTTTCTTATTGTGTGTATCTATTTAATCATATGAATAAAATTTATCGGTTAAAATTATAGCATGGGAAAATTCAGCATTGAAAGATTAAAGGATACACAGAATGATAGACACACAAGCTTGAATAGGATAAAATGCTGGTTAGAGAGTAGCACAAGGCAAACGAGAAAATTCTTGGGGTGAAACAGGGCAGAATTAATTCACAATAACAAGTGGAAAAAAGTTGTGAAGGTCTAGAAAAGAGCAGAGTTTAGTTTGGAGAACTGAACACAACTCTTTAAACACATAATCCTGACTTTATTTGGCCATGAGTTTGACTTACAGATGGTTGAAATGGTGTAACAACTTTACTCATTATTGTATAGTGAATAGAACAATATTTGCAGTGGACTGGCATCCAAAAGAATGTAATAACTACAAAAAGTACACCTTTAGATTGAAAATATGAGACTTTTCTTGGACAATCAAAGTAAAGATGTTTTTTGCTCAGACAGCAAAGTTCACTGTGAAAACCTCCATCCTCTAAATCCTCATTGCAATAAAGCGAGCCGCAGGCTTGACCCTGCTGATGTTTCATGGGTCACTGACTGTTTCTTCTACCCCTGAGCTGGTGGAGGCTCAACTCCATTTGTTCTTCCCTGGCTTTTTGAGGACAGCGGGTTGGTGATTAGGGAGACCGCCCTTCAAACAGAGGTTCAAATCCCTGTGTCAGCATGTATTTGCTCAGTGGGAGAATCCTTGAGTTAAACACTGAAAATCCCTGTTCTGTAGCTGACTTTGACCCCTGACCTCCTGATGGAGGATGGCAAGCAAAATGAGACACATTATAATTCATCCAAACATAAGTTTGAACTGTCTTGTATCTTGTGTAATGAATGGGAAGAGGGGGTTGTTTATGGAAAATGACAACTTTCAAAATGCAGAATTAGTTGATCAGATTCTTGTTGGAACTGATTGTAGTACAATCATGTGATGCGTCATTCTTCTGTACAAGTTCAGACAAACATTGCATCAACAAAACTACCAGTAAATCTAAATATAACAGCTCCAGGCAGACCATATAAATTTATTGCAGCACACATTACAGTCAGCTTCTCTGTTTTCTATCCTTGAGAGACTTTGAGAGTAATGCAGTGTCTTACCCTGTTGGACTAAACCTCACCAATGCCACATTTTCTTTTTCTTTTGCAGGCTTCAACATAAATGTTCATGACATGTATGTTAAATACAAAATTAACTAATAAATAAACATATTAGCCAGATCTGTTTCCCTTGTACTGCAAAGTATCCTTTTGTTTATATTTCCACACCAAACACTGATTAGTTTCTGATTTGCCACTCATTTTGTGTGACTACTCACTGACTGTGCCTCATGACAAATGTTGGATGAATAGTCTTTTTCACAATGAAGCTACATCTTGAAACAAAAATAGACTTAAGACCTGCCCTGTTTGATGAATCAGAATCCGTACATTTTCCCTCCGTAACCACACATGCATCACACATTTTTACTAAGTCTCCATAATTCTCTTTATATGGTGAACACATGGACACACATTACTTTCAAAGTATTTCTGGTACATTTTGTTTTGTTCTGTTTTCCTCCAAGTCAGTATTTGCAGTTGTCTAGTTTCTGTCACTGATTCAGTTGTTATTCCTTACTTTTATGAATTTTATAATGAATGTAAATTAAATAGTAAATTAGTTAAAAACTAAACAGATCTGACAGTGAATGGCAAAACTACAAAGGTTAATCGGTCATGCCTCATTTTACAGGACAGAAATGGATAAACTACATTATCAAAAAGAAACTCTCAGACTCTAAATACAAACTATTAGCCTAAAACAACATATTTATTGGGGGGAAAAGCTGTCGTGGAATGATAGCACAATAGGGGGAAAAAATATTTATTTATTTATTTATTTTTGTGTTAGTTTGTTTTCACTCTGGAGGTTCTTGGCTCGGATTTTGTCTGACATACAGGCTACATATCACCAAGGTGGCATCAGTTTGTCTGTGTGTAGGCCATAGAAATAGAATTGGGCAGAATGGGCATGAACCTGTGGCAAGTCAGAGTGGTTCCCCTGCCACGGCGACAGGTGTACCATTCATTTATGTCATCACCATCACCTGACATAATTCTTTATGCTGGTGAAGGTCTGCTGCACAGCTAACGGAAAATACACAAGGATAAAATATTTTTTTGTTAACAAAACGTTGACACAGAGCTGACTGGCGACACCCGTGTCAAAAAGACATCGCAACAATGAACTATATGGCTCCCAACCACAAGACAAGCAAAAGTGGAGCAACTAGCAGGTGAGTGCCTCTCCTAACTAGCTATTGGCCAAGGCTACTCCAGAGGTCATCAATCTAGATAATCCCTTACATATTAGGGAGTGCACTGATTGTGTTGAAACTATTATAACTCCTTTTTACTTTAAGATGTCAAGTTCATATTATCAAAATTCATATTATCAAAGCCCATGTTTTAAGTGAAAACTGTATCTTGATGCAGGAATACTTGCGAATTAATGGATTAATTTGCTTAATTAAGAACCTCAGCATACTGGTTGTGTTTAGGCACCACAAGTACCTTTAGTTTTGGAGAGCGGGTTTACAGTTTTGGTAAGGTCAGGAATTGCTGAGATTCCTCATAAATTCCTAATAATTAACCCAGAGTGGCAGCCAATACATTGTAATCACGTGCAGCTTCAGAGCGCTGCGCGGTCACGTGGTGCACTCGGCTCCCACAGAGCAGCAGCCAACTACAGACGCTACAGAGACAAGAGGAAGACTGAGGTGTGACAGCCTGCGGATGAGTCTCTGCTCCAAGAGGTAAGATGACACAGTGCGTACAGTGAACAGAGCTTGTATGAAATTTAAATGCGAAATTAAAAGCGTGAATTCTGCGGCAGGGTGTACGGTGCTGTTTAGTAGGTGTGGTATTCAGTGAATGCCGCTAGTGCAGTCCTTGAAACCTTTTTGAAGAGTCATAGCTGCTGTATAACTACGTTGTGAGTCCTGTTTTACCTGACATCACTGTTGAAATGCGATGACAGCGGATGATAGCGATAGCCTGTCCATGTACACAGTATTGTGCATTGTCATGTGGGTAAACCGGCCATTTATACTGTTTATTACATGCTGCTGTTTCAGAATTTGAGGTCAAACCCCTTCATTGCTATGAGTCAAATTAAACCCTCCCGCCGGCAGCTGTGGTGGGAAGCCCCGTGGGACTGCTGGATCATAAATGTTCCATAGGCCTTATGGGGGTGAAATACATTTTTTTTAACATATACTTAGGACCATGTTTAGAGGTGTGTGTTTTGAAAAGATTGCCACAAATGTGCTTGTGCGTTTGAAATGTGTCTCTGAGTAGCCAAAATATATTTCGGCTACAATATTTTGGATATAGCCTACCTGCAGATATGTAGTCAAGAGGAAATGTATTTCCAGTGTCCTAACATATATTTAGAATGAGTGTCATGTAGAGTTGTGCAGCTATTTTATGGCAATTTGTGTAGGCCTATGGGTTGAGCCAACATATTCTGAGGCAAGCCTATATGTGGAAGGCCTTTGGGGGTTGATATTTTGTGGTTATCAACATAAGATATCTGGCCAAAGAGTAAACAGGTTTTCATGTCACTCAGACACCACAGCAGCTGTTTTTATCAAATAATGGCACACCCTCAACCAGAAGAGGTACCTCTCAGTGAATTCAGCAGGTGTAGTGATAGTTTGAAATGGAAACCGACACACTGTTGAAAACGAATACAACAACCACAGGTTTAAAAGACACTTTGTTGATGGAGAAGCACGTTGCGCATTTGGATCTGGTGGCCGGGAGAAACGTGCAGCGGGAGGGAAAGGCAGATTTGTACTAATCTTGTAAATAAGATTAACACCTCTCAAGGTCCTCTCATCCCAGAGAGAGAGAGAGAGAGAGAGAGAGAGAGAGAGAGAGAGAGAGAGAGAGCGTCATAGCTGCTAACTGTTTGTGCTGTGTTTGTGGTTGTTGATGCATGGTTATTTTTCTCTGATGCACCAGTGTTGATTCACTGGTACTGGCAACCCTAAAACACAAGAAATTGTTGCTATAGGATTTTATTTTTGGCACCATCATACCGTATCCTAGGAGACAGCTAGAAGTTACTGTCTCAGTATGAAGCTCTGGATCTCTAAATTATCAAGTGAGCACACTGAACAAGGAAAAAGTGGGTGGATAATGATCACAATAACAAAATAATATCAGCATACCAGTAAAACTGAGGCTTGTTCTAAAGTGAAAATGAAATCACCTCTACTTTTAGTGAGTAGGTTTAAAAGGTCAATGTACTGTATGCTCTATTACCCTTTATTTCTTTTAAATGGTGTGTAAGTCTAACTTTGAACTGCTACAGTTCCCTATGTAGCAGAACACACACACACTTAGAAATGCACATATACATAATTAAATCACTCTTCTATTATGTATTTGTGTATCAAAAGGGTTTAATTTGTAATGTATAACCATATTGATCATGTAATTTTTTATTTTGTCCTTACATGTCATTAATATTGGTGATGACCTCTAAGGTATCTATCTATCTATCTATCTATCTATCTATCTGTCTATCTATCTATCTATGTATATATCTATCTCTATTATCTATCTATATATCTATCTATTCCTTTTTCACTCAGGATTTAAATAACATAAAACTTCAAAATAGATCCTTTTTTTCCCACAATAATTTCACTACATTGCTCACTCACATCTCATCTCACTATAACTCCATCCAGACTTTATTGCCACCATTTTAGGTTCAGGAAAAAAGTAAACCCTGAAAATCCTATTTAGGCAAAGGGGGCTCTATATGAAGTGCTGTGGTGCTTGGGTCTTTTTACTAAATTTGGCATGGTCTGTAGCTCATGCAGACAGTGTGTAGTCAGCTTAAACATCTCTGACCTGAGAGGTCTGTTGTACAGTGCTGCTATCATAGCTGATGCCTGTCATCTGACTAGAAACTTCTGCTTTGTCCATAAAACGAGCGTGGCACTGCAGTTTGATGGACTCTGGTACAATGGGATAGGAAAACATGGAGGAGCACAGTATCATACAGTTATTACCTAGCATCACAATTTACCGGTAACTTGCTGGAACTTTATTTTGCTGTCATAATGTGTCAGTTGACATTCGGTTACAGTTATCTATGACTACATGCTCACCAAACACATTTTATTTGTCATATATTTTTTTAAGTGTAAAGCAGTTGCAGGTTACAGCAGGATTTTCATTTCCCACTCTCATTTTTGCTTCACCTGTAGTTGCTTTGAGTTCTCCGTGGAGAAGTTTGCACAGTGCAGAGGATGGAGGTGACGGGGGGCAAGCGCTCAGAGCGGTTATGTAAGCGTTTTATGGCTCAGGCTGGGGGGTAACTTTCCCTCGTAGTGTTTGTGCTCAGCTGGAGCGGTTACAAAGGCCACAGGAGCTGCGGTGCATGGCACAGACTAGGAGGAGGCAGGCGGAGGAGGAGAGGGGATTGGGGAAACAGGGCCGCTGCCTCACCTTGGGTCAGGGTGCAGCCTCAGACCCGGTCCTCCTGTTTGGCCTGAGCTGGGGTCCCGAGGTGACATGGAGCTCTCTGCAGCGCAGGAGGACCAGCAGCTGCACCTGAAGTCCTCCTGGACTCTGGTGAGTTGAGATTCAGGATAGACGGACATTTGAATATGCACAGGAAACTTTGTTGTGTTTGTTTGGTACTATCTGGTTCTGTTGGGCAAGCATCTGTGACCTTAAAACTTGCAGATGTGTTTCTTTGGTTGTATTTGGGTTTTTGGCATGTTCTGTCTATCACTGATTGGTATTTTGCAGAGTATTTCTTTCCTTTAAAGGGTTAGGGTTATCCAGTGCATGAGAATTTAGTTGGTGCAATACACTGTTCTTGGAGACTGAATGGTTTCAAAGTCCAACCAGCTGGTATGCAGCTCTAATACAACCATTGTAAACCATTGTCCTAACAATTGTAAGGTGCTTATACAGTCTTATCGCTGAGTTGTTGTTCTTGATGAAATATTCTGCTTTACTTTATTTTCTTGACAATGCTGTGGCCCAGGACTCTGCTGTAGCTATTGGAGTCTCTCTCTGTCACTCTTTCTCTCTCTCTCTCTCTCTCTGTCACGCACACAATCATTTTTACATCTTTAAATCAATCTGTGAATCTGTCCAGCCACATGTCAAGTCATTTCCCACAGCCAGATATCCTTTCAGTTGAACAAATGTGAGACTCTGAAAGACTGATATTACACTCAACAGTAATAACAGATATCTGTCCAGGTGATCACTCAAAATCTTGATGCTTTTAGAGTTTAGCAGCGACCTTGTCCTGAATTAGGAGATGAATGAACTAAACTAAATGATGCCAATTGATTAAAAGCACCTGACACATTAATGACTGAGGGATCATTGAGAGGCAAATTTGCCTAATGTTTAGAAAGATAGTCCCACACACAGAATAACAGATTTGACCTCAAAAATATGTCCGTCAGTAGCCACATGCCCTGTGTCCAAGTGTTGAAGAGGTCCTTGAGAAAGATGTTGAACACCCAACTTGCCGCTCAAAACAAGCTGCGCTGGAGTAGAGCATCACCTAAATACCAAAAATGTAAACTGGGTCTTACATCAGTGTGATTGCACCCTGTATACATCACAGCTGATGTGTCCCGGGCAAAGAGACATCAGTCCACAGTGTTACAGCAAACTATTCTGAGTGACCTGAAAAGCATCGAGTCCAACCAAGTTTACAGCCACCACTGCCTGTGTTTTCATCGGTGAAATTAGCAGTACTGCGTGTTTGTATACTGTTTGACAAGCCCAGCTCTTACCCACATGCTGTACAGTAGTATATGTGCGACCGGCTGACAAAAGGGCACTGCTAAGCCCTTTGTCTCCAAACTGTGTAGGGCAGCAGATAAAACTAAATATCTGCTGAGGCTGTTAGTAACATCAGTAGTGCTGTCAGGTTACTAAAAAGTACTGTTAAAACAATATTGTGCATGTAAGGCTCACTGTGGTGTTGGCTGCTCCTTTGTTCCATCTCTACTCAGTGTGATTGTACTGGCAACTCTTTTTAAATGGACAGATCTTACAGTCTTTTTGAGGTCGATGAGGATTTATTAAATTTTTATATATGCTTGATAATGCCGTTTTAAAAGAAATAGTTTTGAAATAAATGAGTGACTTTTCTTGAGAACAGACTGTGATAAGGAGGCGATTAGGCTATTTCAACTCCTTTGTATGACAGAATGAGGTCTTTCTTTTATCTTTTTATCTCTGCATGCAGCTTCACTTGTCTTCATGGTGCAAAATGGAGAAAAAAAAGTCCCTTTGATTCTTTGATTCTTTTTTCTCCGTCTGTGAAACATGCTCCGTGTTGCTTTAAGCATCAGTCAGATGACTTGAATGTAAATGGTAAATATGATAGATCAGCCCCAACTTTTTCTCTACTGAACTGGGTGAATTGTCACTGAAGTGCTGTAGTCAAAGTAAGTCGCAAGTGTCTGTAGTCATATGGTGAATAAAAATCACATATATAATGCCAGCATACTTTAACAAGATGTTAAATGCTAAGAGGATTATCAAGATATGTGTCATCATTCAGAAAAACCTGCAAAAATTTAGATTAAACAACATCATATAAAACATCTGAGAAAACCCCTTTGTGTCCTGGAAAATCAAAAGTTTATAGGTTCCTTTTTCAATTTGAGTTATTTTTCACCAAAAAAGCCATAAAGTATAACTATATTATCTGTCCCAACATGACCTTATCTACATTACCTTTTTCTGAACTGGGGCCACTGCAACCAATCTGCAATTGATAGACTTTAGAGTTTAGTTTATTTTGCATAAGTTAATCAGTAATATCCTGGAAAGAGTGGTAATACTGACTCTAAACAACATCAACCTTTAAGCAAAGGTTCAGTTCCTGTTTTTTGAAATGTGATTTTTGCTGATTATTCTCTCCTAATAGTTCTGTCTCCTTTACGTTGATTGAGTACTGATAATTTAAAGTTGACAGAAACTGTTGGTGGCCTATGTTTTATTTCTGAAATTTAACAATGAATGGGTATCAACTGGTTTATAGTTTATCCCGTTACTGTTGGGTTGCGGCTGTTGCAGTGGTTGACACTCAATCCCAATCTGCTTTCATTGTAAGACCCAAATTAAATGAAAAGTAGCTGAAAAATGAAAATGTAACCTCTTTAACAGCATATCTTAAGGGAGTTCCAGTAAACTTTGAGAAGATAAAACACTGCAGACCTCATGATTCATGCTTGGATTCGGAGTTCTGTGGGATTTAGGAAGGGATTTAAATGTTTTGTGCTGTGGTGCTAGTCAAGAAAACTTACATTCTCTGTTGAACTAAACTGTAGTTTGTCTGACCTCAGCTTGGGTTCATAGTTAGCGGGTCATTAGTGCACTGTTTCATCTACTGTTGACTTTGTATCTAGTTAGAAATAAGAGCCAGGGTGACGAACGTGTCAACCTCTGGCCGCCTCCCTTGATGACATCATGCGCTGTCATCTGAATTAAAGATAAGAGATCAGCAACACTTACACAGACGGAGAGGAATCCCTGTAGGAAACTGAGTCTGTTCTCTGTGGAAACGGTGACTAATAAGACCAAAGACAGACAGGGCTGGGCTCTTACCTGCGCTGTCTACTGTGGTCTGGTCTGCAGTCTTGCTGCAACGGAGGGCCTGATTAAGTCTTGATCGGCCAAGGACGCTTTTCAGGAAAATGGGACAGAGCCGCTGTGTTTAGGGACCAGCTTGCATCTCTGTTGCAGACTATTCTGAACAACAGGAGCACTTACTACAAGGACAGTGGCCTAGTAATAAGCAAAAAAAAAATCTAGTATGCAGTTGATTCAAGTAAGAGCAACTGTGTTAAACTGAATTTGTCAGTTTGTTGAAGTTATTGCAGTGAAAACCTGTCAAACTGGCATTAAGAGTAGATGAGCTCAATTACCTAGATGTTTACAGTGTGCTTTATTGTTATATTGCTTAATGATGGGTTTTGTTTTGATGGGACAGGTGGACACAATGAACTACGTGGGACAGCTGGCAGGCCAGGTGCTGGTAACAGTAAAGGAGCTGTACAAGGGCATCAACCAGGCCACCCTGTCAGGCTGCATCGATGTGATTGTGGTCCGACAGCCCGATGGGACCTTTCAGTGCTCCCCTTTCCACGTGCGCTTCGGAAAACTGGGGGTGCTGCGCTCCAGGGAAAAAGTGGTGAGTGCAAACACAATTCATAGGCGTGCAGGTATGATTTTGCGCATGTGCCTGCATTTGTGAGCGAGTGTTAAGGCTGCATGATTACATCTAGAGCTGCTTTACTATATGTTCCGATCAAAATTTAGTAATCACTCATTTTTTTGAGTATCAAAAATTGACATTATTTGACTGCATGTCTTACATCAATATTTTGAATAAAGTGGATTTTATGAGTGAAATGTTTCCGCATTGATTGATTCCATTATTGTCTTATTATTGACTGAGGAAGGATAATTTCGCAGCCATAATGAGCATCTAAGGGAAACTATCCTACTTAATTGCACAGGCAACCTTAATTTCCCATTTGGTCTCTGCATTTCTCTGATTATCCTCTTGTTTACTCCCGCCCTCTGAAGCATTCGTTATCATATGGTCCACTGTCTGCTTCTCACAAGAACGGATTGTCCTTTCTCTCTATTTATAGATATTGTGGTTAGCTGAGGACTAAGGTGGGATACACACTCAGAAGCTCAATATAGATTGACCTTTCCAACTTGAAAAGAGTTATCCCTTTCGACAAAGTGTCTTAAATAAGAACCTTATCTTTCTTAAGCTTGCATGATGGCTGGACAGTGCCAGAAGTAGAGTTAGTGGTTGTCAGACACAATGATTTAAGAGGCTTTGTAATTAATGTGGGTGAAATGATATTTTTCATTGTTGAGGAACCAAGCAGGGGAAAACTAACATTGCAGCCTTATCTTTACCATTGTGAACGGTCAGCATCTTGTTGTTGTTTACAGTAGATTGGTTTAGTTTCATTTGATGAAAGGTCAGGGCTGTCCTTTTTCTGTTCCCTTTTTCCGTTCCTCTTTTTTTTTAATTAAGTAATTCAACCCAGTCACCCCAGCGTTGAGTTGAAGCCTGTTTGTTTACCTCAGGGATTGAAGTCGTGGCTTACATGAGTAAGCGAAACAGCAGCCCTCCGTACAAGCTGTGCGCTGTTTACTTTATGGCTTAACTCTAATACTGCAGGTAAATCTGTGGCCCAGTTTTCATCCATGAAGCATGGTGTGAACATGCATATGGAGGTTCTCTATTATAAAAACAAACCAAAAAATATAGGTTAAGTTGGTGGTTCAGTATACAGTACTTTAATACAGCATGAATGTATGAATTAAACATATTGTCTTGACTCTGCAGATTGACATTGAGGTCAATGGGGAGCCTGTAGATTTGCACATGAAGCTTGGTGACAATGGAGAGGCCTTCTTTGTCCAGGAGACAGAGCAACACAATGTAAGTACTGTATGTGATAAAAGTAGGGCTGCAACTGATTACTTTCACTGTTAATTAATCTGTCAGTTATTTTTTCAATTAGAAAAAATAACCAATCACTCATTTAGTCTATGGAGTGCCAGAAATAATGACAAATGCTAATGGGAAGCCAGCAGAGCCCAAAGTGATGCATTCAAACTGATTCTTTAATCTGACCAGCAGCCAAAAAAACCCCCAAAGTATTAATTTTATAATGATATAAACAGAACAATGTAAGCAAATTTTTACATTTTTTTGGAGCTGTAACCAGCAAGTGTATAGTATTTTTTTACTTGATAAATGACTAACATGATTAATGAATTATCACAGCTGTAGTTGAATGTCTTCTGGCAGTTGATACTGATTGATTAATAGAGTAATTGTTACAGCACAATATAAACTCTGACCTTGTCCTCCAATAGATTACATCCATTGTGATAAGGACTAAGACAGGTCAGCCTTTTGACTTGCCTAATGATCTTCCATAGTAATCCTTTATTTCCCCCCTCTGCACCCAAACACAGGAGATTGTCCCAGCCCACCTTGTGACCTCACCCATCCCTACAGAAGAGGCTCTGTTCAGGAGCAGGGAGTCCAGAGCTTTGGGCTCAGCGGTGGAGAGCGGTCAGCCTCAGGGTGCGGAGGATCCAGCCTCAGGCAGCCACCAGTTCACTTCCAACACAGCAGGCAAGAAGAAGAAAAGACGCAGGAGGAAGCACAAGGCCGATCCCCGCAAGGAGGAACAGACCCCACCTGTGGGCGGTGAACTGGAGGTCTGTGAGCTCAGTTCAGATGAGGAGCACAACACACACAATGGAAGGTAAACAGACTGGCTTAATTAGATAATTGAATTTTGTTTGTTTCTTTTATGCATTTACCTCTGATTTTCTCTTAAATTTCACCTCAGGTAGCTTCAAAGTTAGAAAAAATACATATTCTGTATCTGCTGGCAACATTAAGTTGAAGCTCCATCACACTTATATTGGGTGAAATATTCAAACCCAAGATGCCATAGTTTTATGGCTGCAGCATTACATCAAATAGAAAATATCTAGATGTTTTGTGCATAATTTTATATACATTTCCCTGTAATTCAGCAGGACATATTTCATATCTTTGGAAACTTTGGGATCTTCACTAGAATTTAAAATGATCCATGCTCTAAATTTAAAACTCAATGTTTATTGTAATGTTTTGACTGACAAGGTTGTTATTTTATGTCCCTCCCATCCTCAGAGCATCATCACTCTCCACAACAAAGGACAATGCGGAGCACAAGTCACATTCCCCCCTCACCGCCCTGGAGTGGGATAGCTACCCTTTCTCTGATGGAGACTGGTCTCCCTCCACTACGTATGGCCTGCTCATTTTTCCATTCAAATATTTACATAGTTCATGCAAGCAAGAGATGATCAATAGGATTTTATTTCCCGCTGCTTTAGAAAAACAAACAAAGTGCTTGCACAAAGTAGTTAAAGCTGACTCAGAGGAGTTGTGGTGTTTGCTTACAGGATTGACCTGTCTGAGTCCATGTCACCTAAGAGTGACTCCGAGCTGATCGTGAAGCCGACAGAGAGCATGCTCAGGGCAGAGTCCCACATGCAATGGAGCTGGGGAGAATTCCCAGAATCTACCAGGGTATGTATGGATCATATCCTTATTAAAAGAAAAATGAAAAGTAAGCACACCCATGACCGAAGTGACAGCTTATCGGAGGTGAAAACATGAAAAAATTAATGAAAAGCTGTACAAAATGCTGGGACAAAATGAAGGCTTTGTCCTGAAACTTTTTGTCTATTTTTAATGGCTCATAATTAAAAGCACAGCAATGAGAGCTTTTCATTAATAATTTTTTCATATCCTAGCTAATACATGAATAAAAACTTTTCTGTGAATCTTCATACCATATCTTAACACTGTTACCTCTTTTATCCAGGTCTGCAAGAGGGACAGATCAGAACCAAAACCACTGACCATCACTCCCTCAGAGAGCACACATTTCCGGGTCATCCTTAGCTCAGAGGCCATGGAGGCAGAGTCAAGAGAAATGGAGAAATCTGTGGACACTGTTTGCACCATTGTCAAGCCCGAGCCTCGTACCCCCAAATCTGACCTGTGCTCCTCCAAACCTCAGTCGCCTGCTGCTATATCTGAGTCCAGTTGTTGTATGCACAGTACAGACGTTGCACAGCATGAGCCAAGCCCTTCCATGTCCAGTAGCTTTATGTCTGAGCCATGTCCCGCTAAATCTGACCTCAGCACCAAACCTGCGCGCAAGACAAGGTGGACGTCCTCACCGCCCAGTCGCAGGGACAGCGGTGCCGCTGCCTGTGGGGTCGACCACATGGCAGGTGACGCAGCGGCAGTGTGTCCTGACACAAGACCCTGCGCCAAAACCACTGACTCCCAGTCCAAGAGGAGAGGTGCGGTGTCTTATTTTCTTCACACTCACAAAATGTTTTATTGTTTCATTTCTGTCATATGAAGGTGATATTATGATATGTTTCTTGAAGAACTTGCAGTGTGCCTCAATTCTATAAAATGCATATTTTTGGGGGGGAAAGACCAAGCCCTTTCAGTACAGTAAAATATCTTAAGAATGCCGTTTAATAAGCAGAAAGGAGGCTGGAAAGCATCTTAACTCCTCATGTTAAAGGTAGTTGAGTGTGTAATATATGGAAACAGGCTCTTCTAGTCAAGAGATAGAATAAAAGACATCCAGGGGACTCAAAAGTAGGATAAAATTGCTTTTTTTAATTTATTTATTCATTATGAAAATGTTAAAAGCTGTACCCAATGTATTTCAACCCCATTGCCAAACAGAATGATTTTTTTCTTCTTTTTTTTCTCATCTAAAAGGACATGGGAAAGTCTTAAGTAAAGCCCTAGATTGCCTGGTGATAATCTACACCCTGCTTACTGTGTGTGTGAGTTAATGTTAACAGGAAGGATGTGGTTTCTATTTGGGCCAGAGTTCATGTTCTCAGTCTGGGGCTGCTCATTCACATGCAAAAGTTGAAGGAAAAGGAAGTGAAAAGTTCAAGTCAGCTGTGTGTAAATAGAAACGTCTTGTCTTCCTGTGAATAAGGTGTGAGGAAGAGGAGCCAGCATCAGGGACCTGAAGATATCTACCTTGATGATCTGAATGCACTTGAACCTGATGTCGCTGCTCGGTACTTTCCTAAAAGGTACAAACTCAGGAACTCATACAAAGTGAAGCCATTTCATTACCTCTCAAGACTCATTTGATATACGAGCCACACAATGACAGTACAAAAACGCACATTATACATTACAGATGTCTCAAAAAAAAAAGAAAAAAAAAAAAGAACAGACAATAAATTAAATTAAGATGCAACAAAAAGGAACCACTAAAAGTAAACAAAACAAAGAAAAAAAAAAGAAAAAAGAAATGAAATACAGAGAGATTAAGTGTATCCACAGTAAAATGATTTTAACAACATTACTGTGGTGAAATTATACAAATGATCATTCAATCATGTGAGATGGGAGATTCGCCATGTAGTTAATGAAAGGTTGCCAAATTTTATAGAATAAATTTATCTTGTTCCTTACTGAGTAGATTATCTTTTCCAGAGGTGTACAATTGTTCAACTCTGTGAGCCACAATCCAACTGCCAATGGGAGAACTGATTTCCATTTCATTTTGATTTTTTGGCAATGACCAGTAAAATTTCTGTAAGCTTGATGGAATGACCATGTATAAGATTTTAGCTGAAGAGGTTACCCAAAAGGCAAATCTCGGGGTCCACTGGGAAAGGTATTCCATGAATTGTGGATGAAGCATCACAAATACCCTGCCAAAAACCTTGTAGTTTACTACACTGCCAAGTAGAGTGAAGAAAGGTGCCTTCTACTACTTAAAGTGCAATTTAATGGGTTAATTAGCTTGGTTGCAGGTCTTGTATTTATTCCAAACGAAGTGCATATAATACATCACTTTGTCGGCAAAAATTAGCCACTGTAAGATATTTAGAAGATATTTTGTAAGAAAATGGAGAATTTGTCACGTCAATGAAAAGTAATCATTGAAAGTGCCTCTGATAGGAAGGCATGACTAAGGGACAGATATTTCTGTTTGGTGGAACTGACTCATGCCAAAATGCAACCGCTGTGGCAGGACCAGGCCACGGCAGAATGTCTGTAAGCAGGAACACAGAAGTAGCGACAAAAATTGGCATCGGGCTGCGCTTCAGGACCAAACAAAAGAGGCTGCTTCTATTTATGTACATCAGTGGTTTGGAAGGGGTCAGCTCTCTTGATGTGTGAAATGGGCCTTTCTGTCTGTGTGTTTCAGTGAGTCAGAGCAGGTTCCCAAGCACTGGGTCGAGGTGGGGAGGCGTTCCGGTTCCCAGTCGCCTCAGTCTGTGGGCAGCGCAGCAGCAGACAGTGGCACCGAGTGTCTGTCAGACTCTGCTGGCGACCTGCCTGATGTCACCCTGTCGCTCTGCGGCGGCGTTGGCGAGAACTCAGAGATTTCTAAAGGTAACAGCACATCAGCAAAACCCATGGTGTGGTTTATTGAATACTAATGCTCCAGAAAGCTGAACTGAATTGTAATATAACAGCAGTCCTTGAGCCTGTGTTAAAGGGGTATTAAGTAATCTGCGACCTTGATAGAGTTCTAGTGGTGGCCGGTAAGAAAAGCAAAAGCAATGACAGCACATATCTCCCTCTGCAACTTTTTCGAAATTCCAGCTGGCAAAGATATTTTTCCAAAACAGAGTACAGGATGGTAAGTGAGTTTTTGAAAGCCAGAAATCTCAGCACCTGGCAAAGCAAACACTGATTAAGGTCCTGGAGATACACATATACAGTATATTGTGGTCATTATGTTCCATAGGGCGATTCAGATCTTATTTATTGCCCCCATTAAATAAGTGGGAGGACATGTTATATAACACACTCACATGCTCACAATCACATGCTCTTAAATTGTCCCCTGCATATTGGCATTATTGATGTTATTAATCTCAAAATGAGGTCAGAGGTTTGGCTTTATAATCCTTTTATGCACCGTTTATTCCAGAAAAATTCATGGAGCACATCATCACGTATCATGAATTTGCTGAGAATCCTGCAATTATTGACAACCCCAACTTGGTGGTGAGAATTGCAAACAGGTGAGTCGTCACACTCAACACACTCTTAATGCACATTATAATCATGCACATTCACTAAAACAGATTCACCCTAACATCACACCAGTTCACAGGTGATTTATGAATATGCCATAACCATTTCAAGATTCCCATATTAAACCAGTGGAACTTCATTACAGGTATTATAACTGGACGTTGGCAGCACCATTGATACTTAGCATGCAGGCTTTTCAGAAGAACTTGCCAAAGGTATCCTCTCTCCTCTTCTGGACTGACATATTTACATTGTACTGTTTTGACACATTCATTTTATTCACACGTGAATCATTTATCTGAATGTCAGGCCACAGAGGAGGCCTGGGTGAAGGAGAAAATGCCAAAGAAGTCTGGGCGTTGGTGGTTCTGGAGAAAAAGCAGTGTGAAGCAGGTACTGTATTATCTAGCTCCTTTACATTCATAATTTACTTGCTTTGTTTACTGCATATGGCAGGTTCATGGGAATCCCACACTGTTTGTGTAAATTTGAATTCCAAATGAGTCTTTGCAAATGAGGAACAGGTTGCCCAAATGCTTGAGTAATGTGCCAGTTCTGCACTATCAGCAAATGATTTTTTTAGCTATGAAAGGAGATTTCCATTCAACCTTTTACTGTACATTGTTTTTAATACTACACATTCATGTAAGAATAGAGATGATTAATGAAGGTTTTTCTTCTTTTCAGTCATCAGACACCAAGTTAGAGAGGCAGGAGTCCCTGAGCAGAGAGAGCCCTGCCCTCCACCAGGCCCCACAAACACAGTGAGTCAGCAACAAAGCTGTTGTCCAGCTCACAACGCTACACACTCACACCAACACAAGCACTGTTGGTAAAACATGACCCACAGAGGCTGGATTAGTACGTTAGCGAGCGCTGTTGTCATCCTGCCTCATGACCTCATCATGAACAGTTCCTAAAACTGCAATTAAATTTGTGTTCCAACTTGGAAAAATTGAGTCTGAGATCACTAATGATGGACTCAGTGTCTGTCTACAAAAAGAAAGCCAGTAACAAAAACACTGTACTATATACTGTAACTTCATTGCCAAACAATACAGATGTAATTGTCTGCTGCCCTCTTGTGACGATAAATGATTCTGCAGTTTTTTGTTAATTTTTTTTTGGCTGCTGTTTGATTTGTCAATTCCTGTGCACTGATTAATTGGATGTGGAAGGAATTAGTACAGAATGAATTTGCAGATGTACATCTGTGGTCATCCTTTAGAAATTAATCCTAATTTTTTTCCATGTGAAATGAAATGTATTCATCTTATTGCCTGAAGAGTATTTAATCTGCTCTAGTCATGACTTAATAATTCTCCTGACCTGCACTTAAAGTTTACAGGATTTGGTCTTACAGTTGAATTGGACACAACCTCAGTGGCCTTGACTACAGCCCCTCTCATATAGTTATAACATTGCATGCTGTCCTGCAGGCAGAAAGCAGTAGAGTCCTCCAGCGATGACGAGTCTAAAGAACTGAATGCTGTGGCGCCTACACTGGCACTTACTGAGCGCGTGCAGACAGAAGGCCCGGCACCGGCCCCCGGTCCCTCCTACAAGAAGTCTCTTCGCCTCTCATCTGACCAGATTGTAAGAACACTGATCACTGATATTTTAACCGCTAACAGGACAGGGATTTAGTTAAGGCATTCAAACATTTCTCAGAGGAAGAAATGATCTTATAGGTCAAGTTAAACCTCAGTGGGTCGAGCCAAAGAACCTCTGGCAAAGTAACAGACAGAAGCCCAGGGATAATGCCTAATGTTCCTGCTCCCAAGTCAAAAAATCGAGCCACACTTACAATAGTCATCTATTTAATTAGCCTGGTTAACTTGCCAATTTAAAATTAACCATACTAGACTGTAGCTATATGAGTGAGCTGCGGGGATGCGGGGTCAGCCCTTGCCATTTGTATCGTATCTTAACCATAGTTCCCTCCTCGCCATTTAAGCTTGCTAGTTAGCTCCAAACAGTTGTGCTCCAAACAATAGTTTGTTTGTTTTTCTTGCGCCATCCATTTAAATTCCACTACATCAGTGAGATTATATCTGCCTTCAGAGCTGCTTTGCGTCAGAGAAATGTTATGTAACTATATATCCCATCACTCCTCTCTCTCCCTTGCAGGCCAGCCTAAAGCTGAGGGAGGGGCCTAATGATGTCACCTTCAGCATTACCACTCAGTACCAGGGGACGTGTCGCTGCGTGGGCACCATCTACCTGTGGAACTGGGACGACAAAGTTATAATCTCTGACATTGATGGCACCATCACCAAGTATGGAAAAGTTTGAATGTTTCCACCTTCTCTTTATACGCGTGGTCTCAGGCCACCATTCTCATTGCTTTCAGCTGCTGGCAGAGAATTATGCTCTCTTAATAATCTTCTAATCCCATTGCCACTATGTGAAGTGGGAGGTCTGGTAGTCAGTTAATTAGACTCTGCCTAAGCATATTATCTAAGCCATCCTTCATAATGAAACATGCCGGACATGGCTCTCAGGTCAATTACTACCCTGATAGTTTTCATTATATAAATCAGCCATAATGGATAATGCAGTTAACCTGGAAATTAAGATCTCTTTTTGCCCTTTTTTCCCAGGTCAGATGTGTTTGGTCAGATTCTACCTCAGCTTGGGAAAGATTGGACTCATCAAGGAATTGCTAAGCTTTACCACTCAGTGCACGAGTAAGCATCAATGCACATGACACTCTGGTTTTCATAGTACTGTTAGTATGATGATGAATAGTCAATGCTGGAATGAGGTGACTCGCATTAATTCATTATTGAATATCTGACCGCTGCAGGAATGGTTACAAATTCCTGTACTGTTCGGCCCGAGCGATTGGCATGGCTG
Source organism: Neoniphon sammara (assembly GCA_900302535.1). Taxonomy (NCBI): domain Eukaryota; kingdom Metazoa; phylum Chordata; class Actinopteri; order Holocentriformes; family Holocentridae; genus Neoniphon; species Neoniphon sammara. Next base: position 18,935 of record OMKZ01055290.1, on the reverse strand, counting down.
ACATGACCAGAGGCTACCTGCACTGGGTGAACGACCGGGGAACCATCCTGCCCCAAGGACCCCTTATGCTGTCCCCTAGTAGCCTGTTCTCTGCCTTCCACAGGTAAGAGCTCCTACTGTTATTTTAAAGCATCATTATTTGGAACTATAGCTGATGTGTATTAAAGCCTTATCAGAGGGCTGGGCTTTTGGTTTTGACATGACTGGCTATTCACCTTGGGGCAGTCAAATGCAGGTTGTCTGCCCTGAGTGATTTCACCAAGGACTCCAAATTAAAACATCTTGTAGAATCAGATGACTTTAAAATACCGAAACTATGTAAAAATGTTTTGACTTTTGACAGCCAGAAATCTCAACACCTGATGAAGTAATCATTGAGTTATTGGTACTGATCAACAGCCTCATCAAACCTCTGCAGATATGTCATTGTGTGCAGTCAAATAGTAAATATTTTACTTACTGCATCATTAAAAACTGGTCATAGGTGATAGTCAGTCTTGGAGAATTAAACTCATTTTAGTTGACAGCTGCAGAGCCAGCATAAGGTCAGAGGTTAAGCCTTTAATCCTTTCTTCTTTTAGGGAGATCATAGAGAAAAAGCCTGAGAAGTTCAAGATCGAATGCCTGACAGACATCAGGAACCTGTTCTACCCAAACACAAATCCCTTCTATGCAGCCTTTGGGAATAGAGAGAGTGTAAGTGTAACATTTTTTTAATTATTTGTTTTCTGTCTTTCAAATTGGGATGTTTTAAGCTCCTTAGACTTTTTTTGCTCACTCACATGCTTTTATCTTATTGTGTTTGATCAGTGTTTGCTCACTTCATGTGCGTATATCTCCATAAACACTAAACTGAATATCCCCCATCCAGTATCTTACACTGACTAACAATACAGAGTTATAAGCTTATGTGCATTTAAATATAATTGCTCTGAAAATGAGCTTTTTTGCCTTTCTTCTTGTGCCTCAGGACGTGTTTACCTACAAGCAGGTGGGTGTGCCTGTGTGCCGGATATTCACAGTGAACCCCAAGGGAGAGCTCATCCTTGAGCAAGCCAAAGGCAATAAGACTTCGTAAGTATTGAACAAGCTGTCTGTCAGCGGTTTCTCTGAAGTTTGTTTTATGTTTTTTTCTCATTGCCATCGCCTGTTCCTTCACTTTGCAGGTACAGCCGGCTGAGCGAGCTAGTGGAGCATGTTTTTCCTTTACGGAGCAAAGAGCACAGTGCCACCTTCAGCTTCCCAGAGTTCAGCTCTTTCTGTTTCTGGAGGCAACCGATCGCCGAGGTCTGCTTTGAGGAGCTGCTTTGATTCGCACTGAAAAGTCCAAACCCGTAGTACTGTAAGGCCGTATGTATGCACTGAAGCTAGCTTTGTTGCTAGCAGCTAGCATTCATCTTACTTGTACTGGTACTTGTATTATGATGAACAGTTTAACTTTTTCATTCAGCACTTGAAATTAACAATCTGGAGCAATAGTTTTTTGCATAGCATTCTGGGTGTTAAATTCTGTGATGTCGGTGTGCACTGGCTTATTACTCTTTTTTTGTCTTTTTTTTGTCAGTGTCAGTAGATATAATTTCAGATATGTATTCCATCATGAAACTGTCTGGGATATTTTTGTATTCCCAGTTCTCTGAAGGAGAGAAAGATGTCACCCAGTATTGTCACCATAACTTGGGATAAACTTTCTGGGACCACTTAGTGCAGTTGGACACGATGTCTCATTTAGGGTTAATGCCCTTCATGTACTTTGAGGGCGTCCTCAGTGCCAGAGCCACACCTGACTGAAGAGCGATGTATCTGAATGCTTTTTCTATGAGAGCCTTCAGCTTTCAGTTTATGAAAGTAGGATGCCTGACACATACAGTACCAGTTTTTTTTGGGTTATATTTTGCACAATATTTGTTTACAAGCTTGTGAAACAAAATGATTAAGTACTTGTTTAGGCAGTGCATCATTTGTACATAAATCTGCCCACTTTTTGGTGTCAAAATATTGACTATAGTGCCCCTGAGCTTAGAGTTAATCCTTAAAATATATGCCATACGGGGGTAAAATTCAAAAGATACAAGATAATATTTATAACAGCTAAGTGGTCTACTCTTTAAGGCCTTATTTAATGTATGGAAATCTTGAATCTTTGCTTCAGAGCTTGAGGATTTTGCACTATTAGTCTGACTTGAAGTAATGTGAAATACATTAACGTACAGTAGGGAGAAATGATATGAACTGGCTCACTGGTAGTTAAAGCATGACTGTAATTTTAAATCATAAAAGGAAAGAAAGCACTTTCTGAACTGTAGATAATGTTGATGTTCACACCTCAGCACACACAAAGGACTTTTCCAAACTCAAGATCTAGTAACATTGAGTTAGTTATAGTAAATTAAAGTTGTTAGTTTTCTGGCAGATGATTTTCAAAGCTAATGTTTGCTGATGTTTTTGCTGGGTCTGCCATACTGAGAACTCTGTTTTGATCCATTATGCCTCATCTTGTGTTTTTATTTTTTTTTTCGTTTAATTTCACTCTCCTGTAACAGTTGTCAGTAACATTCAGTGCGTTCTTTCTATGAAAGTGATATACTTTTGTGTGAAGACAACACACATATGAAAACTTGTATCTGTGGTATTTTCTTAGTATTTGCATAGTAAATGTTCACTTTTCAATCTTAAATGCCTTTGCTGCTGTTTAAAGCATTATCTGTAGATTGTTGTAACTATACTGTAGTAATCCAGTTTACATTTGGATGTAACATGCACAAAGTTTGTTTGAGATATGACTGTTTGCAAAAACATTTTTTTTAAATAAATGCATTAGATGTTTGATCTGCATGTTAGTGTGTGAGCACTCAAACATCACTTATTGAAGGTAATTTTTATAGTGTTTCATAATTCTGATCTACATGAAACTACGTGAAGTCATTTTGGAAAGTTACCTTATGTATATACTGTGTCTACTGTATATATTCTTAATAAACAGTCCCATCAGTAAATGTCCATTGTTTGATGACCTTTTAATAACAAACATGAACTGTATCCAAGACAGAAACTAAAAACAATTAAAATGTATTCTTCATATTATCAATTAATATATTTTTAAGTACCAACAAGGGGAATGGGGAGGAGATATATAATAGTCTTCATCAGGACTCCTGGTTGGAGGCAGAACCAGGATAAAGGAACTGTAATACAGAATTTATCCAATATTGAAATCTGATAACAAGAACCTGCAAAATGTTAGAAGTTCTTAATAACTGACGGACAAACCAATAATACGGTAGCTCGGTTTTGTCAGATGATTTCAAATTCATGGTCGATTACTGCAAACACTTCTAAGCACTTAATGTTGAGATATTTGAAATAGTTACTTTAAATATGAAGAAAATACGTGTTGAAAATTCCTGGTGTACTGCAATAGATAAGTCCACACAGAATAGATATCTGTAAAATCTTTAACTAAAGATCATAATAAAATAACACTCGACACTGAGAAATGTAAACATATTCAGTAAAACAATACTATATATTAATACTTAGAAATAACTTGCATTTTCTCAGTTACTAGTGATTGAAACTTGTATTTTTTCCTTCTTTAATTCACTCTTTCATGCTTGCCTTGTTATTTTCCTGTTAAATAGATTATTTCCATCCCTCTAATACTGTAAGATCACTTCCTGTCTTTGTGTATATGCCCAGTGAGGAACTTCATACTTCACATAATCAGTCTTTGAAAGGGACAGGAGGTTATTTTTGATAGGACTGGGCCCCTCTTTGTGGTAGGCTATCTTTTTGCTGGGTTGGGGTAAAGCAGAACGGCACTGAAGGACGACAAGATCTCGGGGGACGATGAGATGGCGAGCTTTCCGGCGGTCATGACCAGCCCTGCCCTGTCTCCTCGGTTCAAGGTGAGAACCAGGCTCAGGGAGGTCGAGCCGCCGCAGCTGCACTGTTCGTGCGGGCCTGCTGCCCCCCCGGACAGGAAGCCTGCGGTGTCCAGCTTCTGGACGCTGCGATTGGACACCGAGAGAACCGCCTCGACTCGCTCACCTCGCTGGGCCGTCAGCACAGCCGTCACCAAGTAACGGCCGTCCACAGGAGCCGTGAAGATACCTGAGAACATGGGGGCGCATTTTGTGAATGGATCAAGATTAAGATCAGTCTAAAGGCCATAGACTGCAAAAATTTCATTGTCATTTAGTCTCACGTTGGGTCTTAAAATCTTGTTTTTCTTAAAACAAGTGAAAAAATCTGCCACTGGGATGAGATAATCCCACTTGTTTCTGATCAACTTGTTTCCTTGTCTCCTTGTTTTCTTGAATCAAGTGTCATTTTCTTGATACTAGTGGTTTAATCTGCA
>OMKZ01055290.1:3973-14555 GCA_900302535.1 Neoniphon sammara | reverse complement strand
ACTTCACAATACAATTTCCAATGCAGTTTTGTTTCAAGAATTTTCCAGGCAGGTCAGCCCAGTAGTATCAAGAAAAGGAGAAATGATTTAAAAAAAAATCTGGAAACAAGTTGATTAGCATTGGGGAAAAAAATTCTCCACTTACTTTAAGAAAAACAAGATTATGCCAGTATTTATTAAAATCATGTATTCTGCATTAATTTGTATTCTACTTACTATTCTAAAATAATCATATGTAAGTAGGTATAACGTATAATGGGTCAGATACTTTGTGTTAGAGTTTTGGATCACTCTGTCAGGGCTTATTTTGCACTAATGATTATAGAATATCCAGATTATTATGTGGTATATTACAATTTATATACAATACTCATTTATTGTATGCCATTACAGGCACACACACACACACACACACACACACAAAAACAGCTCATCAGGACTCTGCAGCAACCTCTTTGTAGCACAAGGTGTCATGAGCTAATCTGATTAGAAATCAGTCAACTGCATCATAATTGCAGACTGATATAAACAGATGAAAACAACAGTCAAGCAGTGATTTGTTATTCAGACTCCAGCAGAAGAGGCGCTCACCCAGCAACAGACCTGAGAATACGTTTATCAGCCAATCAGAACTGAGTTCAACAAAGTGCAGAGACGGCAAGAACAACTACCACTAAAATTATTTTAAACTTAAACTTAAAATCTGGATTTATGCTTTTGTTATCAAGCTATTGTTAGTATGGGAATGTAGTGATAATTACCTGTATTAGGGTTGTAGTGTCCTCCATCATTGACCAGCATGTTGTTGAAGCGAATTATTCCGATCTCTCCAGAGAATGGCAGGAGGTTCAGACCGGCTGAAAACGACACCTTCTCACCTGAACACAGGAAAGGCAACATCAAACAGTCTGAAAAACATGTGACGCTCTTCAACTCAACCAGCAGATATTATTAAAGGTGGGAATGGGGATAATTAAAAAAAATCCCACCTGAAGCCAAGACAGGTTTGTGTGCTGACAATTTCTGAGCCTTGTGTGTATCTGAAAAGAGAAATCGTTTCATTTACTTCTAAGAGGCTCGTTTGCAAAAAAAAAAAAAGCATCAAAAAAGTCAAAGAAGCATTTACCTGAAATCACTGGCAAGCTGAGCTTTAGAGAGTCAGTGGATTTGAGAGGGGAAGCTGTGAGATAAAACAAAAAGATGAGATCTAATGAGGGTCTGAAACCACGCTGAGAGAGTACACAGTGTGTGTATGAGAGTGCGTGTGTTATCCGGCTTATCTTCCTCTCTCACCTGGGGCTCCAGCAAAGCCTTGGACAGGCATCATGCTGCCGTCAGCCCCTTTGGGCAGCTTGGATGAAGTCATGGTGCCAGGGGGACCCGCCTCCCCGGTTTCCATCACCTGTGGGAGGGCGGTTTCTGGAGGGCCGACCGGCACGCTGGGGCTCTGTAGAGGAGTGGAGCGTCCTGAGCCCTCCATGCCAACATGAGCACCTAAGATGGGGGGACGATGAAAAGAGATGTCTGCAGTGAGGGATCAGGTCAGAGAGAAACTGATACAGGGACAGATGTCTGGAGGTCAGATGTTTTAACAAATCAGCCGCTTTCAGGGTGTCTCTTAAACGTAACCACTATTAATCTGTTCAAATCTCTCTCCGCACCACCTTTCAGTTGTCAGCAGAAGAGATAGAAGGTCAAGAGACAAAAACAAGCCATATGGAGGATTTCTCACCACACAGAGGTCAAGTTCCTATCAGTTATCTTGACACAAAAGGCACCACAGCTGTAAAATTATGCAGCTGTGGTGCTTTGGGTGATAATTGTATACATTTTTTTTTTGTGTCACTTTTTGTTATGTTACAAATTTAGTTTCTAGACCTAACATAATCATTACTTCTAAAACATCTGAACAATAGTTTTAGATAATATGAACACTAAATTACAGTGTTTTTTTTTTTACATTTTACATTTTCTGCTATTAGTGGTGGTAATTTCCTTGCTGTGGTGGCGCACTGCTGCTAAATGAATACAGAGGAAACACTGCGAAAGGTTTCACTTTTTAGGTATGTAGATCTCCTGGGAGAGGTTTACTGCCCTGTTTCAAGTGGGACAAAATGGTATCAAATGGCCTTTCATTCATCGGTAGTTACATTCCATTTACTTCATTACTCTCCTCATTCACAATTTTATTACATGTAAGGATGTCCACCCATAACAGAAATAATGTACTTTATTTCCTGACATTCGATGACATCACATTTGTTTCAAATTTTGGGAGAGACTTATTTGCACTAACTTGACAAAACTCATAAGAATAGCATGGAATTACATTTTACAGTAGGGTTTGACTCTTTAACCAATCACAAAACATGCTATTGTGTTTATGTTTACAGTAGAATTACCCACAAATTTCATTAACAACCAAACAGCAAGTGATCGTCCTAGTCTGTCATTATGGACATAAACACAGAAAATGACAGTTACCAATTACCTATCAAACGCTGACTCAGCTCCAGACTACATTCCTGAGAACCACAACTGAGATGGCTGAGCCACAGTACACAGGAGTTTATCAACAAATCAATTCTCTTGGCTCGGGGCAGAGTCGGTGTTATTCTCTGGTCTAAAATGAGACAAAAGGCCCCGTCTCTGCTGCTCCGAAAGAAAAGCCAGGACATAAAAGGCATACCAGCATACCAAGGCATGGCCACATATTCATCCACCAGACAGCCTGTCCCTCACCCCGGGGAAAAGGGTCATTCACTATAAAAGCCAGAGAGGTCTGCCTATTAAACGTAACATGTGGAGGGGGACCAGTTGGTAGCTGTAAAACAGCACAGGGGGTACGTCTGCAGATATGCTTGAGGTGCACATGTGCATGCATTTTACTAGTCCGTTTGTTAGTGTGTAGCTCTGAACATAAAGGTAGGTATGAGCTCAAGTGTGTGCTGACAAGGCTTTGATGGGAAACTGATTTCAGACCCAGTACCAAGATGATTAAAGAGGTAAATACTGTAGTTGGATGTGCATGTATGTGTGTGTCTTGATCAAAGGGGTGAGCTGTAAATAATTGCAGCTGGATCTCCTGTGGCACCCAAACTGAAGCGTTTTGTCCATCCATAGGAGGCTTGGGAAACCATACCCATGTCATTAGTTACTTATTGCACCCCCGCACCCCCAACCCACCCAACTTTCCGGGATACAACAGCCCCTTATGTCACAAAAGCGGGCCTTTTCCCCATTACATACCACATCATAATGACAGCACAGCAATTTGGTACCAAGTGGTGACTTAATGACTCGTTGGAAGCCAAAACAGACTCAGCTCTCGTAATTTGAAAGAGGAAATCCACCCTAAGAATTTAAAACTGAAGCATAATTTGGGGGTGTAAAGGAGATGGGTGAATTTCTTACATTTAACCTGTCACAGTTTATGGGACATCCACTCTATCAAGATAAGAGGATATGCAAATGAGAAGTCACAGACTCTCTGTCAGGTCCAAGCTTGTTGTTCGATCAGCTACTATGGGAGATCTGTTCCCTTAGGGTTATCATGCTTGACCACTGGCCAATGTGTGTCAGCTTACAGCTTATCTCTTTTACGTTACTGACCCACCAGCCCATCCACTGAGCCATGTCGGAAGCAGGAAAGCATCTCTTATCTCAAACCTCCCCATAATGGAGCTCTAAAGTGTCAGGCTTTTAGTGAGCCGGGGCCACCTTGTCAAACACAAAGAGAAGGATGTGCTTTAAACTAAGTAAAGGGATTGGGAAACATGTATTTAACGCATGCACATAAACAATATGGGGAAGTGGTGATCAGTACTGTATAGATCTGCTTAAGTAAAGATAACATCTACTGAAAACATTTAGATAATGAGGCAATAAAAAGTGGGCTCGTGCACGCATGCAAACATGAATGTGATGCACAAGCCCAAACAACCAACAGCTCATAAACTCCTTGGTGATAGTTAATGCCTTAGAAAATTGCTTCACTTGCACTGAATATTTGCCAAATGAACAAAAGTTATTTTCAGGTCAAATCTCAGTGGTTTAAGATTTGTAATTCCCTCATAACCTGTCTCATCAAGCCAAACAAACTTAATCATGCAAGGCAACTGGATTACATGGTCAATCTGCAAACAGTGTAACCAGTAATCAGTCTGGAAATGATAGATCACATCCCTCATCATCCCTGTCCAAACCCTCGTTTTTTTAAGGTTTAGAAGGAGTGTGATGTCATGGCACATGCTTTGACAAATGGCACTTGGCCTCCGGGTGCAGCTCTGCGTATTCCCACTGTTTATTTAGAGAGAGATGGGGATTTAAGCCACGGGAATGTATACAACTCATTCAAAAAATGTGAGAAAACTGGAGATGAGGTCACAGAGGAGGGGGAGAACGAGAAAGCAATGAGGAGGGTGTGAGAAAAAGGAGTGTGATGTTGATATCTATCCAGCAGCACCTAATCTAATCCCACTGAGATGTTTGGCTCTGGTGTAAAGAACGCCCATGAGTGGCTCCTATGAGTGCATCATTGATAAGCTTCTTGCAGACGTCCCTGTAATGGACTCCTCCAAGCATCATTTTCCAGTCCCTTTAGATAAGTAGAAGGGTAGACAACAGGATGCAGCAGCTGCCAGGGCAAAAGGGGCAGGGAGCCAACTTGCTTCACAAAGCGAGTGGTCATCATCGCCCCTGGTAAAATACCCTTGAGCCAGAGTGGAACATATGAATAATTTGTTCCCTGACTCCAAAAATCAGCAATGACAGAATGATGATTTAATTGCCAGTTATTATTATGACATGGGGTGGGGTAGCAACTTTTCTCACTCACCATAGGCGTACTTGGCACAAAAGAGAAAACTGGCATCTGAAATAAATGAACAGGGCTGGCTTGTACATGACTTTACAGAACTACACTAAGAAATAAGAAGCACAATAGATGCAAATCTTGACCCAGTTTCTGGTCTCAGATCTGACTAGAAGTGGGACCTGAGCTAGAACCAGAATTTCGCCTCCCATAGGATTCCACATTGGATTAGACCATGTGAATCTGCCCTATAAACCAGTGACGCAAAGCTAGCTGATCCCAGAAGAGGAGACCCTGCTCATAAACATCATGGGCGTGCTTCACATTCACATTTACGACTCAGTGAGGTCAATCTCAGTCACATTGGCACCATGTAGTAATTATGCATCAATTTCATCAATATGGATGTCATTATTCACAGATATGCCAGCAATAGTGAAGATAAGTCTCGCAAAAATATCCAGTATTGACATAAACAGTAGCAGATCCACATACCATGAGTCTAACATCAACAGGTGGACAGCATCACCCTGATATGATCACTCAAGCACAAACACATATACTGACAAAACCATACATACAGTATACTAGTGCACACACACACACACACACACACACAAATCCACACTTGCATGAGCAGAGAAGCCAAAGGAGTCATAATTCTTTGGGCCAAGACATTGCTCAACACAAGCGGGGTCTGTTAAAACAGGCATGTGTCTTCAATCAACCCTGCCTCCTTTAAGTCAGAACATGGTTAAATGGAAATCCAACTTCCTCTCACTCTCACACTGCAGCAGGCCCTCCAGTAAACACGTGGCCCAATTTAAAGAAACACAACCTGTGACAATCAGATTTGTTCAAGACAATCCTCTTAAAAGGAAAAACTGGCACTATTTTGTTTGCAGTCCCAAGCTTCTACTACTGCAGCTCCTGTGGATGATAAATCATGTTTGGCATGACGTAAAACTGGAAGGAAAATAAGTTTTACAGACTTTTGGGGTATATTACAGAAAAATGGAAGAGTCATTCATATTTTATGGAGCTGAAGGAATCATTTTATGTTTTGACTACAGTAGCTACAGCTTACCTGTCTTTGCAGGAGAACTGTTTGTTGGATCCTGAAGGTCCCTGCTGGAGGTGTGGAGGTTCTGGCAAGTTCCCTTCAGTCCTCCAATATCTTGGGCATGAGCTGTCAACGTGCCATTCAGCTGGTTGACACAAGTCCACAACCCACTGACATGTTTATTCAGACCCTCTTTGATCCTCTGCAGGGTACCTGAGATAGGCTCCATCTTATCACATACACTCTCAATGCTACCAATGCGGCTGTCCATATTGGCAATCTCCTTCCCGACATTTTCTGCCTTTTCCCTGCAGTGGTCAGCCTCAGCTTTCACCTCTTTGCCCAGCTCTTCCAGTCGCTGTCTCAGCTCCTGACACTGCGCCTTGTGAAGCTCCACAAGGTCCTTGGCCTCCTGCGCAGTGCCGGTGTTACCTTGACCACAGGTGGAATTAAGGCTCTGCAACTCCTGAGAATGCTGGCTAACAGAGCGGTCTACATCTGATAGAGAGTCCTCCAACCGTCCAACACGCCCTTTCAGGGAGCCGATCTCACTGTGTACTTTCTCAATGCTTGTGCTGTAATTAAGAAGATTTGCCTGGACAAACTCCTCCATGGCTCCAAGGCCATCTGATTGGGTTTTTAAACTACTCTGAATAGCTTCTATAGCAATTCTGCAGCTCCTGACATCTGGATCAGTGTTTTCTACAGCAGTCAAATTAGACCTGCTCTCCTTTGAGCACAGCTGGTCCAACACATTGAGTCTGTCCTCCAAAGCCTGAATCATTCCCTTATGAGTGCTAACTTCCCTTTGCAGAGCACCCAGACCTTCGACCTGGACCCCAGAAGGGGAGCTGGAACTCTTATCTACCAACAGAGAGGCGACTCTGTCTTCCATGGACGTCAGCCTGTCCTCCAGAGTCTTCCTCAGGTCTGTAATTACATCTGCCCCCTCTTTTCTCAACTTCTCCTGCAGAATGAGGCACTGCTCCCCCACATTCTTCTCGGACAAGTTTAGATGGATCTCCAAGTTCTCCACACGGGCCACAAGGGAGTTAGGCATCTGGCTGTTTCCAGGCAGAACCTTGTCATCCCTTTCTGAATCAGCCAGCTTGGCCTTAATGTCCTGGATCTCTTTGCGGAGGTCCGCTTCCTTGGACTCCATGAGCTCAGCCAGGCTATTGTAGTTGTCTTCCTGTCCCTCACACTGGTCCAGAGCAGACATTATTTTATACTCACAAGAGTTCTTTAAATCTGCCAATTTGATTTCCATGCCCTCCATCAGCTCGTCTCTCATGGAGCGGATCTTCTCATCCACGTAGGCACGCAGGTCTGTATCACTGGTTGGGGAAGCAGGAGGGGGTGTGGCTGGGGGAGTCTGGGCAGCCTCCATTAGCAGACGAATCTGTCCATCGTGCTGGTTGACCCGACCCAAGAGGTCATCCAAGGCATTGCTCTTTGTCTCTAGAGTGCTGGAGACCTGGTTGATCTTGTTCATGACCTCGCCCATGTGTGCTGTCTCGTGTTCTAAGTATAGGTCCTGTAGCTGAACGGTACGCGTCTCCGCGCCCCGTGCGCTGGCAGGCTGTCTGAGGTCATTCAGCAGCGTGACCAACATTTTACTGGCATCCTCCTGCAAGTTCATCCTCAGATTGGAGGACATATCAGTCATGCTTGCCTGCATGTCCAGGACCATCTGGGACAGGCGGAGCACCTCCTCCTCCAGGTGTTGTACATTTTGAGATCCTGCCTGACCACCCAGTGCCCTGTCACCTGTCTGACCTCCAAACCGTTCTTCACCTCCACTCAGATGGCTTCTCTGATCCTCTGTTTGCTTTTCTGGACCTACAGGAGAGAAATGACAGAGAGGGTGAGGAAATATTTAGATCTCCTGTGACACAATTTGATGTCCTACCAGGGAAAAATGGTACATGATATACAATGATGGGGAACTAACTTTCAGCTTACATAGTTTATTTCAGTTGCACATTTTGATTTTTTACTGTTTGAGTTTTTGCTACTTTTAACTTATTTATTTATTTATTTATTTTATTTTAAAAGATTTTCATGCCAGATTTAAGTCTTAGTTTGAAGCAGGTCTTTTACCATGTGGTGCTGGAATATGTCTATAGGTAGACGGTGCATGAGGAAATTGTGCCTGCTGTGGTCGATGTAGTTTTGGGTCCTTCAGCTCCATGCAGTCGTGACCCTGGTACCCCGGGCAGCACCTCCACTCCAGCTCCGTTACAGTCTTGTAGCCAATCCTGTATGTAGGCCTGAAGTGTGTTCGATATCTGGAACATGTGACACATGGAGAGATAAATACCATATATAGCCAACTCAAATGTATTGATATATGCAAAGGCATGTGTACAGTCTAATAATATGGAACAGAAATGATAATGCTGCTCATTAGATGCTACAAAAAGATGTCAATATGACAATAACACAATGCTATTCTCTGGTGTGTCTATGCTTTCAATGGCCCTTTTGTGAAATACAGAGTGAGAGGTGCTTAATTGTGCCAAAGTATGCTGGTGCTGTGATCTCTCCCAGGAGAACAATGTAAACTTGGAATCCTAGTAATAAAAATTTGTTTATTGACAACAAACTCTAGATAGGCACCATAGTCACACCTCTAATTAATCATGCTCTTGGCGGTAAGCAGCTAGATTTTCCATCATTTATGTCTAGTACAATGAGAACACCCTGGCCCACATGCCATGGCCCGACGTTTATCTTACAAGTGTTATTTGTTATACGATGCACATAAAAGTAAAATCAAGGCAAAGTCAGACTCTGCTGTTGTACAAGGACTATTGGAGAGTGATACTCAAAGCAGATGCTCAATTAAATAAGAATTAAGCAGACCCATTCCACAGATCAAACTCATTTTATTATTCCCATATAGGTTAAAAGTTCACAAAAAAACTGTATTTCAGTTTATCAACTCCAACTGTAGGCTTCTAAGGCTGTACAAAGTAATCTGAAGTTTGGCAGATTTGAGTACAATAAAACAATAATGCTGATTCTTAAGTTGATACCATGGATGTGTTATTTAGAACACACACACAATGTCTGTTAATGGTTTTCACCCTGGAAGCGCTGCCAAATTTGGCTTTGGAAAGAAGAAAAGAAATAATAATTCATATCTCAGCAAAAACTGATGACTTGCAATGTAATAGTCATACCACATAAATATTGCAATAAGCTTATTTGTGGTAGTCCTACTATAAGAAAAAGAAAAATACCATAGCATATCTCATTTTCTCATATACCAAAATTATCTTAGACGCACTGCATCTCAGGTTTATACAAGGTTATTACAGCAATATTACCTGATTTTTCGTTAGGGTGTAACATTACAAGCTGATGATGAAGTTGTAATTTTCTTCAAACACCTTAGATTATAATGGGAATTGCTGCACGTTGTTCAAAGCACTACTAAAAACAAAAATATCCGCCCTCCACCCAGAGTCCTGGGCTCATGGGGACTTACATCACTTGTTGCGCACAGTTTGGCTGCTGGAGCGGACACGGTAAGACCTCCGGCTGCACAAAACTCTCCGTGCCTCCCACGACGGCGCAGCTCACATTCTTGTGCACAACATAGGCGCACCAGTTTCTGCAGAAAAACACAAATGGGATGCAAAGTTTAATAACAACTCCTGACGTGAAAACGTGCGATGCGTAATGCCATTTCATCGACTGTTTGCATTAGTCGAACCCTTTAAATTCCGTGCGCACTGCATCTTAATCAGGATTTTGGTGTGTGATATCAGTTCAATTAAAGCATAAATGACTGTATGAATAGGACATGTACACTCGTCAATAACCAGTAAATTTCCATACAAAGATTAAAAATTACACGAAAGGCTTAAATTAACTCACTTGTTCCGCTGTCTTGTTTCGGTGCCAGAATATGCGTTTCCCTGAAACATGTTATACTGAAACGGTGTTCCATTAATTAGTGCAAAGGTTAGGAAAAAGTGGATAAGTGGACTTCTCAGCACTCCGGAGACGCTCCTCATGACTAAAGTAAATTTGGTCATAAATTTGTAGTCCTCCGGATTACAAGTGAAGATCTGTGGTCCAGTAATCTGTGAAGGCTGCGCGTTTTGGTCCCTGTCTGTAACGCAGAGCCCTAACAAGCTTCATCCAGCGTCTTTGGATGTGACGTTTCGGGACCCCCTCCAACGCTGACTTCTTCTGTTTCGGATCACACACACCAAAGCCGAGGTCCTGCTCTCTTCTCCCGTCCAACAACACTATGTCATAGTACTACATAATTTCCGGAAGTCTAAATTTGATTTACAACTCTCTCTCTCCCTCTCTCTTATTTATTTATTTCTAAAGGGCACTGTAAATTACCTCGTGTAAAAAGGTGTGTGTCCGCCCTCACCCCCCAAACCTCAAGAGAAGTTTTACACTGTTGTTTTCAATAAAATACTTAATGAATAAAACTTCAGACTCAAGTAAAGGGGGTACACAGTAAAATGTATTTTTTTCATATACAAATGAATCTGCAGACATCATGCCATTACAGAAAGAATCAGAAAAATATAGCCGCAAGCGGCAATGGCCGGGGTCCAAGCATTTGGATGAATGCAGGCAAAAGTAAATGTCAGGGCGAGTGGAAGAAGAAGCAGGAGAAAAAGGAGAACAAAAATAACAAGAAAAAGAGGAATTTTGAAGTGCATAATTGTATG
>OMKZ01055288.1:60479-71681 GCA_900302535.1 Neoniphon sammara | reverse complement strand
GCCATCACATCTCACTCCACCACTCTCCTCTCTGCCAGTTTCCTCTCACATGGACAGCTACTCGACTTCGAAACACATCTAGCACACGGCTAAATATATCCCCCGTGCACCCCTTAAAGGCAGAGTCCACCCAAAACTAAACTTTACAAAAGCCTGGCAGTACGACGTATCCCGTGCAGATCAGCGGGGCGGGATCTCCTGGGGACTCAGCAGATGATTTTGGACTGCAGTGTGTGTGTCAGCTTCAATAACTGATGAATCATTTCAGTCATTCATCAAATAAAAAACACCAACACGGTCTGACTCCAGCTTCACTCAGATGCTCAGCCTGTCTTCCTTTTCTCCGCTCATATCATTATCAAATTAATACTTTGGGTTTTTTGGCTGCTGCTCAGACTGAGGAAGCAGTTTGAAGACATCACTCTGATCACTTCCATCAGACTCTGGATTTACTTTTCACACTATAAACTAAATGATTAATCAATTAATAGATAGATTAATCACAGATTAATTATGAGAAAAATCATTAGTTGCAGCCCTAGTCTTAGTGTTGCCTTGATACCAGAATTTGACTTTGATACCAATGTTAAAATTAATATCTAAAAGGTCTATATTTCTATGTATAGTCTATTACCATGGTCTTCAAAGTGAGGTCTGGGGGCTGCCAGGGGTCCCTGAGGGGCTTCCAGAGGGTCCTCAGCAAAATGACTGACAGTTTAATTTCACTATGAATTAATTCACCATAAACTGATACGATACAAAAGAACGTATGAGTGATTATTTTAACATTATGTTTCCATCTCACTGGTTTGACATCTAAACAATTGAATATTTAGCACAAACTAAAATACATTTTCCTGTCAGGGTCTCAGGGTGAAATCACTTCATATGGGGGTCTGCAGCTTAGTGAAAGTCAACTTGGACGTCCTGAAAATGGAAAAACCCTTAATCTATTACACCGTTAGAGCCTCCACAGCTTCTAATGAAAAAATGAAACAAATATTCCTGTGTATTAAGGGGAATTTGAAATCTTATACTTTTCTCTGCAGTTAATCAACATTCATGGCAGTTTTACGCTGAAAGATCCATCTGACGAAACACTGATCTACACCGCTTTGAAGAAAACATTAAACAAGGTGTTAACTCATTTGAAAAAGGCTATAAAACCCTTGAGGGAGTTCCTTGCTGTGATTATGGGCACACATACTCCCTGAGATATATATTTATGCCCTGGTACATAAATATATTTACACCACACACAAATCAGAGATGCAGCTAAGCTCAGACAGGATCATCGAAGCCCGAACCCCCCTGTATCCCTGCATCGATTTTACAAACACACAGCGAGCAGCAGTCACTTGGCTGTCAGATACTCACACATCTTGGAATTCTTCCAGCGTCTTCTGTGGTGTGAATACGTTTAATAGGCCGATTATCTGCCCAAATAAAAAGCACAGTTATTAGTCTGGGAGAGCAGAAGGGGAGGTGAGAAAGAGTTGTAATGAATGACAATGTGCTAACACAGTGCATCTGAAATGCAGCAGTTTGAGCATCATTAATAAAGAGATCATCCTATAAATTCAGTACACACAAAAAAAACAGCCTATTGCACTGAATCTGTCTGTGGAAATTCCCCTGCTTATTTTTAAAGCAGCGATCTATGAGATTTTATCGTTTTTTTAAAGTTTGTCGACGTCTTTGTTGCTAAGCTCTCATTACTGTGGAGGTTCTGCCCTGCGCTTCCCAGAGATCACCTGCCAATCAAACAGTGTGGGCGGGGCTTAGATTTCCTGGTGATGGAGTTTAAGTTTCTCTTTTCTTTATCTGTTCAGTCATGGTGGCTATCGCTGCTCATGCCAACTACCCAGTTCTTCTTCTTCTGTTTATTCCAAACAAACCAGGAAATGTAAAAAGCATCACTTCCTGTCTACTACCATCACTGTAATTTAAAATGTAAATGCCCCTTCCTTGTGCATTTAAAAGCAAAGTAGCTGTAATGTCATGTTGAGGGCAAGAAAGTCACATGACACGTTGCTATCCGTCAGCTGAAGTGTCTGTTTTCGCTAGAAACCTAAGCTAGGCTGTAATGGTGAGTTTAGCTACGACAGCAGAGAGAGTAATTTCAGGCACTAGCGTTGCTGCTAGCATCACCAGCGTAGTGTTATAAATTCATCAAAATGATTTGTACTTAATTATCAAACAGAGCCTCTGCGTTATAAGAAACTGTCTTTGTCAATCTTTTGTGGCACGCCGTTTTTATTCTGAAGTACGCATCATTGTGATCACTCCATAACACAATGCTAGCAATGCTAGCATCAGTGTTAATGTTAATGTTGGCATGATGTCTACAGCCACATCCTTCTCTTTAAAAGGCAGACATATGCCTGTACACATGGGAAATGCATCTACACACAAGATAGAACAAATGTCTCAACTAAAGAATTCAACATCCTCTAAAGGTAAATTTGTTTCGAAGCGATCTAAAACACAGTTAACAAAATATACAGAAACACACAGGACACGTTAAAAGAAGCACTTGAAAAAGTGTCAGAAAAACACCGTTCTTACATTCTTGTGGTTGACACATTTCATGAGCACCAGTTCTCTGTAGGCTCGTTTTGCATGAGTCTGGTTCTGAAAGGGCCGGCTCAGCTTCTTTATGGCGACGTTCCTCTCCAAGTTGTGGTCGTACGCTGAACTGAGGTGGGGGAGAAAAAGCAAAAATTCAGTCACCTGTTAGGCATGTAAAGGTATTCTGAGATGATCTGATGAAAACATTGGTGCCGCTAAATAAACATAAAGTACTTTAAAGCAAAACTGAAAAAGCAGAGTGTTGGGTTGTATAGTTCCCTGGACGTGATTTGAGTCCACATGAGGAAATATTCTCAGTTGCTCCATGTTCCTTTGGTCTGCTAAAATAACACTTTTAGTGCATAAACAAGTGCAAACAAAGTTTATTATGCCAGTATAACAAACAAGTCCCCGTACCCATTTTTTGTGGAAACTAAACGTTTCTTTTCTTGTTTTTTTCCCTGTGTGAATTGGAAAGTAGATCCGGCAGGTAGCATCTGCAGGGAACTTTCGCATAGTATCCTTGCACCCGGAAGAAATTACTTGATATGGCCTTCACAAATAATCGTAATTACATGAAAAAATGGGTACTGGGACTTGTTGTGTTTTATATTGGCAAAATCCATTTTGTTGGTGTTTGTTTATTTGCTACAAGTGTTATTTTGGGAGCTGTTCTGCCTCTATGGAAGAGAGTGGAGAGATACAAATACAATATTCTGGATTATCAGCCCAGGGGCGCACGGAGCAACTAATGAGGATATTTCAGCACCATGTGGACTCATCACATTCAGGTAACTATACAACCCAACACTACCAGCCACTCTACCAGTTCAATTTGGCTTTAAGGAATCTGAAGACAAACACTGCTAAAAGAAAAACAAGACTAGGCGAGACTCGGCACGCCTAATCTAGTCGGAACGCCACTGCAGCGTGAATCACTGAAAAACAGGAACATTTTCCACTCTGCTATTTCACATTCTGGTGTGTAAGTGCACCCGCACAAAATTACATCAAATTACACATTATAAGATTGAGCATGGGGCAGAGGCGATATTGCATAACGTCTGTCAAGCCTGGCACACAATGGAAGAGGTCTGAACTCGACTCCGAGGTGCAGACCCCACGCGTACAGGCAATCTTCACCGATTCTTGTGCCTCTGTTCAGTGAAGTGCACAAACCAGAGGAGTTCAAATGCTCAGCACAACACACACTTATAGTCCGTCCCAACCAAATGTCACAAAATACAGGGAACAGATTCTAGCCTCAAGCCACAACAACAAAAAGGAAAGAAAAGAGGGTCAAAATCATATTTTATTCCCTTATATAAAAATAATAAAAACACTTGTTAAAAATAGTGTTACCACAGTCCAATGCTCCTATAAAAAAGTCCTCTGCAATTCAGAATTCCTCACGCTCCATTCCCCATGGGATCCCTAAGGTCTGGTCACTTTTATTAGCAGTTCACTAAACACCACACTAAAGAGCCCATCGAAACTCATTGCATGTGTTTTTTTATGGGAGCCTTGAAATTTCAACGGTGGTAATGCTGTCTTTAACTTGTGTTGGTTTCTTTGTTTTTACTGTTTTTATATTTGGGAATAAAACCTAATGTTGGTGTTGGGATATACTTTGCAGGAGGAGTCCAGCCAACAGCCGAGCCAATAAATATCACACGTTCAATGCCCCCGATTAGCTAACTAATGAAACTACTACCAAGTGAAAAACAACTGCTCCAGTTAGTAAACCATAACTGTTATCTTGTATGCCAGACTTTTACTATCACTCGATGCTCTGAGTGTTTTTCCACTCAGCCAGGATTAAAATTATAAAAGTTTTTTTCTGGATTTTAAAAATAATATCGACATCGACAGCTTCAGTGCAAAAGTATCAGCACTGGTGTCTGGCTTTATAAAACAGAACCAACCAAACACTAGTTGTAATACCTGACTGAGACACAACTGTAGGTGCAGGCCAAAATGTAACATAAGAGCAAACACGCTGTACGTTATGATGCAGACAGGATGTACAGTACAGTACAGTACAGCAGATACATCAGCTGCTCCAAAAAAACAACTGCAGCTCACAGCAACATTATCAATATTTTTGTGAACCGCAGCATTAACTGGAACTGATCCTGGAATGGACCCAAGAGTGATCTCTGGTTTCAGACCCAAAATTACCTCCAACCCCCCAAAATCAAATGAATTATAAAGTTAATCCCACAATAATGGCAGTCATTAAATTTCTGAGTGGCAGGCACCTTGCACTGATGCAGACATCTAATCACATTAGATTTCAGGGCTGACAGTGGCAAAGACTGAACGCTGCATGAGGCAACAGCAGCATCACACAACATTTTCTTATTGATGTCAGTAGGAAGGTGACACCCTGCTGTTTCTACCCTCTCTGACTGATGAGTGATTGATTGATTTTATTTCAGCGTTATCCACCCAAAGCGCCCAGCTAACATGGTCTTATAATTGTTCATCTGATTGGTCAATTGCGGCATTCTGTGGTCCAATATTTATAACTGAATAACTTGACCTTGTTATGGATAATCACTTCAAGTGAATTTCATATATCACTCCACACAAAAAGAGCAGTTTGGTTACTACCGTTAATCAAGATAGCTAACGATGACACCTGCTGGAGCCAAGAAGCCATTACAACACGGATATCACTTTTAATTTATTTGGAGAACAGGAAATGTTTGATTCATGGTTGGAGGCGGAACAGTGAGCAGAAAAGAAAACCAGAAGAAAACAACAAGGAAGAAGGTAGACTGTAACGTCTAGTAGGCTAAAATAGCTGAAATGTTATTAACGCACTTCGTAATCCAAGTCTAGTCATTATGAACAACAAGACCTATGGACTGTTTGTTTTAGCAAAGTCTTGAAGGCTAAAAAATCACTTCAAAACTAAAATTTTGTGTCAGTTTGGTGCTTTCTTTCGTAAGTATCTGTGCAATAAACAGGATAATGTACAGCTAGCGGGTTTTTATCACAAAATTCAGCACGATACAAGACCCTGTGCCTGGCTGGGTGTACATTGTCCCTTACTAACTGTGCATTGAGATTTTAACTTTCATAATCATACTTAATTGAAAATATTTAGGATGAAGATACAAGACGTGAAAAGCCCAATAAAATAATATAGTTCCCAAAATTATCAAGATGAAAAATTGTAGTCAATAATTGTAATTGCAATATTTACTAAAAAAAATTGGGATTACTATTGTAGGTACCTTGTTGCAGTCTGTGTATCCCAAAAACATTCTTAAAAATTTCAGGTATCATATAAAGTAAGTCACCGTCCTTCATAATCATCTGACCAAAAAAGCAGAAATGGAAGTTATTCTGCTATAAAGTAAATGTCTCAGCAGATTTTACCGTCAGTCCAGTTTATAAGTTCTCTGACTCACCAGACGATTCCTTGTGCTCCGGATCCGATGGGTCTGAGGTTCTGGTAGCGCTTTAAAACGGTAAAAGTTGAATCACCGACGTCTAAACTGTAGTACTCCTTTTCACGCTTATTCCGATTCATGGTGAAGTCTGGGACAAACGCCGCGGTTTGGTCATCCAAATGGAGCTTTCCTCTCAAGACCTGGAGACAATGTGAAGAGAAAGAGAAGTGTGAGTCATGGGTTCACCTGCTGCTTACAATCTCCAATTTTACACTTCATGTCCAGCAACCAAGAAAATGTCACTGAAATAAAATATATTACTTAAGGAAGGATTTCCAAAACACTTTATATCCAATTATGAATAATCAGTTCCTGAATTTCAGTATCTCTAAATTCAAAGGATCCAGTCAGTCAAAAAATCTTCTGATTTTGTCTACTTAGGACATAAACTACTATTCTTGTCAGGATACCATAATTTCTTCCATTTTATTGCATTTTCAGGCATTAAGTACGAGTCCATCTCTCTGTCTTTCAATGATATTCTGTACATCTCATTTTGGAACAAACCTTTTCAACCATGCTTGTGTAAACCTGCTGACTGTCAGCTGATTTCTTTATCTTGGGGGAGTAAATAATAGACAACATGGAGGGTAAACAGGCCGTCCCTACCTGGAACTGAGCATCAAAGCGAGAATTTGGGGACGAGGCCAATAAAATCCTGTCAGACTGCTCAGGTCGAGTATCTGTCCATCAAACTGTACCACACTGCAGGCTATCTGGTTATAAAAGGCTTACTTACTTACTGCTGCAGTCACTTAATAAAATTAAGCCCTATTCACACGGGACTGATCTTATGAAGGGACCTCGTGTATTAAATGAATTACCCGTCCACCTCTGCCTTTCCTAAAAATAAAGGATAATGAAATTTACTGAAATTACTAGTACTCCTCATGCAATTATATAAGATCAAGGTTTTATAATTTGTCGCTTCCTGACTTTGCAAAGCAAAACTTGAAATTTGCAACATAAACACATTCCACTACTACAACCCTTTTCTTGGCATGAAGATAGAAAGAAAAAAAGCTGCTGAAGTAGCAGCAATATTATCTTCCAAAGTCCTTTAATGACAACACCAGTCTAATTGTGACTTGCAGCTTCTTTACTAGTGCCTACAAGCACTTCACATTACCTGCAATCATTTTTATATCCATGCTGCATCTAATTAAATGCTTTAACATGCCCTCATATTTCAATAATTCAAATTTAGCAGCATTTCATTGCCTAACCTACCTTGAATTTAACTGCTGTCTCCACTAACAATTCCACCTTAAAAAAGAAACCGTCTATGACAATAAAATCTGTACATGGTAATGAGGGACTGTTTTCTGGAACACTTCCATCTCGGTCACACTTAAACACGACGACAAAACAAAAAGATTTTTGGAAGGAATAACTAAGACAGCATGTTTACTGTGGTGGATCACCTTTCTCAGACATTTTTCAAGGCTGCAGAGATTATTTTTCATACCAGACGAAAATGAATGGCAGCGAACAGCTTCTCCAGGAGCCAGGAAAACAAAGCCTGACATCTAAAACTACAGCAGACAGTGTGCAGACACCACGAAGAATTATGTAAATGACAAAGGTAACTTAAACAATTAGCACAAAGCTAGTGGCTCTGTCTTTTAAGTCTGTAGCTAGACAGCTGCAGTAGCTACAGTTAAAGTCAGAAAGTCTTCTCAAAACAAACCATTTTATCGATTTTTAACTTTCTATGACAAATTTTCTGTGGCGAGTTTGTAGCCTACA
This sequence comes from Neoniphon sammara, assembly GCA_900302535.1. Classification (NCBI taxonomy): domain Eukaryota; kingdom Metazoa; phylum Chordata; class Actinopteri; order Holocentriformes; family Holocentridae; genus Neoniphon; species Neoniphon sammara. The sequence continues at coordinate 63,897 of OMKZ01055288.1, read as the reverse complement.
GGACATGAGTTTATAACTGCAAGGTTGCTGGTTTGAGTCCCACACTGAGAAAGTCTGGGCAGGTAAAGTGACTGAGATTCTGTCAACAACTGTCATCGGTGTGCCCTTGAGCAAGGCACTGCTAAATGGCTGACAACAGAGAACTGTGTGGTTTTACTGGGCAGCAGCTACCAAGTGTGATTGTGTATAACACTGTGAATAGCGGGCTTTCATTAATAATACATGATAATTATGTGTCAAATTAGAGAAGCAGAACGGGAACAGCAAAATCTGATCAAATTCCCTCAACACTGAAAAAACATTTTACACTTGCTTCTTGTGTTTGCTGAGAGCAGGAAAAATGTTTTTGTCAAAGAAACGATGCAATAAGCGGCCATGGAAATGTATTTGTTGAATAAATGATGGCGTGGGCTTAGTTTGAAGGCCCAGCAGGTTCATTTCATTGTAACTTTGGAGTGTCCTGAAACTCCTGCGGGTGGAGTTTGTGCTCCAAAACAGAGTACAGGCCAGAATGTGAGTTTTAAAAGCCAGAAATCTCACTGTACTGACAGGCAATCATTGAACCCAATCCAGACATACTGTGGTCAATTTGTGCAGTGGAGAAGTAAAAAATCACACCTGTCTTATTGTAAAATTAAACCAACTAAAGCTGGGGCTGAAACCAATATCATGACAATTTTTCAGTATCATAATTTTTTATCTGTGCATATATTTATCATGATACAATAAATCATGTCACAATAAATCATAAATAATCAAATATTGTTCATTCCATTGAACCAAATGGCAGGTGTGATGTCAAATAAAACTCTAAAAATTTCAAATAAAATTCAGTAAAATGTCCCATGCTTGCTCATCATCGGTTTAGAGCGAAATTGTATATGTCAACATCACAATACGATTTTACTGAAAGAACTGAATTATTTCCAAGATGTAATTAAACCACAAAGCTTTCAGTTCGACACGGGCTGAGAAAGAACTGCTGAACATCAGAGAATCCGAAAGCAATCATGCTTCCAGTCCTCAGGCGTGGCTGTAAACACCGCACTGAAACGGAGGACCGGCCACTGAAATACATCATAACCCTCCAGAGCTGTGTATATAAAACCTAAAGGTCAGAGAAACGGAGGAGCGATGAGCCAGGCAGAGAGGGAGAGGAGAGGAGAGAGAGAGGGAGATCTGAGAGGAAGCTGGGTCTCATGCTCAGTACGAAGACGGCGAATCATTAGTCAAATTTAGAGCATCGCACTGAGAAGGTTGCCTTTGCGATGATAGCTGTATGTTCCTCGGACCGTGACCTGACCTCTATATTACTCACTCAGGCTACTGCTGCCTCCTCCTCCTCCTCCTCCTTCCCTTCACTATCATCCCCTCTCCTCTTCACTGCACTCATCTTTCTATTCTTGGGTGCAGCCATTCTTCAATCCTTTTTGCTTTCTTTTTTCCTCGCAGGGCTTTTAGTCATGACCACCTTAGAGAGAGATCAGGTCCAGTCGAGTCCAAATCCAAAAGCTGTCAAGACTGAGACTGAGACCAGAGAAAACTAAGTACATCTCTCCCAAAATGCATTTTCAATCTGGACTAGGGTTGAACAATTAATCGAAAAATCATCAAAACTGCAGTATCCAAATTGCAGGATCGTCAATTGTTTGGTGAAAAGTGACAAAATACCATTGTAAATGAAGTATTGTGTTGCTACGGAAATGAAAGTAAAAAAACCTGTTTGTGTGGTGCAGACCAAGGCAAAAAAATTCACATCATCATAAGTTTTATTCAATGAAAATAAAAATTATGATGAAAAAAATATCATTCCAACTAAAATCGTGAACCATATAATAATCACAATAACTGTAAAAATAAACGCAATATGATTTTCTTTACCATATTACTCAGCCCTAATCTGGACCCTGTTTCTCATCTCTTTCCAGGATGAGGAAGTGATCACCTGCTACAGGGATCTGAGGGAAGAGTCTTGATGCCTTCAGGTGCTTCTCAGATGATGGTAATTTTGAGTTTGAAAATCCTTTAACACAACTCATCATGTATTCAAGCATTGTTTTGTCAAAAATAACTAACCGCACCATGAAAGTAGCTTTTTGACAATGATTCTTGAGGGGAAAAAAAGGGGGAAGGGGAAAATATAATCATCATTATGCTACTTTAATATATTTATTGATAGCTTATTGGATTATTGTTGTTGTATATATGTGACACATAAAGCCAAAGGAGTGGGAATGTCACATCTTGGCAACTTAAGTATCATGTAAAATTCGACTCTCCGGTTTGAATTTGCCACATTATCAGGTTGTTCAAGCATGTAACTACAATATTTTCCACAGCATCTGAAAGCAGCGTCAGCTTGCTGCTGCGTGACTGTGTGGCAGTGTAGAGCAAGTGTGGAAAATCCGGGAGATAATGAGGTAAATATTGGACTTTTGTACTCACAGTGCGATTGTTTACCTTCAGACCACCTGATTTATGTAGCTTGGAGTTAATTTTCTGGTCATTTCATGCCCTTTGTGACCTCTAAAGAATAAAGCCCGGCTGCTTCAGCAGTTGTCCTCAGAAGGCTGACACAGAGCTGTATTAGCTAACTCACTGTGTGTGATGTGGACATGCAAACCACCATTTTCACTGTGCTTCACATCACTGTGAGTAGAGGATGACCAACTTTAAATTTTTGGGCGTACTATTCCTTTAACATCAGGGGCGAGACCAAACCTGCATGTAATGTGAGTTTGCCTCAGGAACAAGTTTTACCTGTCACATGATATCACTTCATTTGTCTACTGATTGATTTATCTGTTTGACACATTGTTTTATTCTTCAGGTGCTGAAATGATCACTCCATTAATCGATTAGTCAATCGACAGATTGGGGATCGTGGCAGTCAGCCTGCAGGACGGGATCCCCCAGAGAGTCAGCAGATTCTGGGGTGAAGGGTGTGCATCTCAGTGCTCAAACGATAATCGATTAATCGCCTGGTCCATCGACAGAAAACCCATTGATCATAATTCTGATAATAGTTCAATCATTTTAGTTATCAAGTAAAAACTCCAAACGTGTGGTTCCAGCTTCACTAAGATGCTAAGATTGTCTTATCATTTTAAAATTAACACTTGGGTTTTTCTGCTGCTGCTCAGACTAAGGAAGCAATTTGAGCACATCACTCTGGACTCTGCCATTATTTTTGACATTTCAGACACTAAATGATAGGTGATTAATCAAATAAAATTTGATCAGTTGATTCATCTACAATGAAAATAATCATTAGTTGGGGCCTAATTTATTTGTGTGCCCAGTGCATGTTACCAGCCACAAAGCAGCTAACAGAGAGCCTGGTCCAGACCAGACTGAAGTCCTGCAGCTCCGTGTCCTCCGGCCTCCTCCTGACAGACTCTCCCTGCGTCACCTCCTC
>OMKZ01055288.1:33896-44623 GCA_900302535.1 Neoniphon sammara | reverse complement strand
GTTTGGTTTGTGTGTGTGTGTGTGTGTGTGTGTGTGTGTGTGTGTGTGTGTAATATTGGAATTGTCCTCCCTTCGAGCTACACGCTGGTCTTTCTGCAGGTCGACCATGTTTCCATGACCGAAAACGGATCCCAGCTGACAGACCGCAGTCAGATGGTCCGGGAGAGATTACACAGTAAGAAAATGAAATTTTGAAATTCTTACCAATTCAGTTTTAAAGTGATAAAATTGTCAGATTGGAAATAAGAACCAAATGTGTTTCAGGAGGCTCTTTCAGCAGCTCACCCTGGGCCATAAGGAGGAAGTTCTCTGCACCTTTCACAGGAATCTCTTTTCCATCGGATCCTGCAGGGTAAGAAGAACCATGAGTCTAAAAGCATCACAAATCTTTTCTGCAGCACACTGTCTCTATTTCAGCTGCTCAGACCTAAAGCAAAGCACGACAGAAGATAATGTCAAAACCCCAATTCGAGCAAAGCACATAATGTGTCATAAAGCACACAGTTTAGTTCCTCAAATAATAAAAACACTGGGAAAGGACACAATATAAGGTCAAAAGTCCTGTTCGAGAACCCAGTTATTGAAAAACAAAACTCTAGTGTCTCTCAACCAGCAAGACAATCCACAGCTTGATTTTCTTAACAGTTCCCAAAGCAGGTTAGGACACGATCTAATGCCAAAAACCCAAGTCAGGTTTCAATGAAAGGAAAGAATAAAGCACGTAGCCAAAGCATTTTTTTTTTAATTTTAGTCGCTCAAATGATTTAAACACTGAAAAAAAGGGAACAGGAAATATACAAACTGTGTAAGACGATGTTATAAAAATGTTTCACCTGAAAAATTTCTCTAGATTTGCTCATTTATGATGTGAATTAAGCTGTGTACAGTATGTGAGCAGCCAAACACTCAAGCCAGCGGCCATGAAAAGACCATGACGTATTTGTGTTTGATCTGCAAGCCATCGTTTTATGAGTGACATTTATTGCTTCCCATCCGTCTGAGACTGAAAAAGTCATCTTTCCCAGGATTCCCCCGGGAGGTCGACGCAGGGAGAGCTACTGCAGCTGGCAGCAGTTTGCTCGCAGCCCCTGCAGCCCGTACATGGACAGCAGCCGACGTGCCAACCGACGATCCTTCACACAGTTTGAGTCCACCATCAGTCTGAATGATAAGAAACTCAAGGTAAGGCAGAGGATTTTTACATGTCCTGTTTGCTATGTGAAGTCCATTAACAGATAAATACAAGTCAACAGTGACCATGACATCTTTCACAATTGGTGCACGTCATCCTGGGTGTTTATATTTTTTGTATATGTGATGTCTGGTGTTTGAGACATTGCTGCATGAAGCTTGGGGACTTTTTGGCCTGGTGGTGGCGCTGCGGCGGGCCAATCGGGTTTACATTCGAAATGCCAAACCCCATCGTCAGATTCCGTCCAAGTTTCATCCAAAACAGGCGACAGAGGCTCAGAAATCCTGAGTGACAGATGGATTGTTGGCCCTCAGTCCGTAATCCTTTCTGTGATCTCCGATTGTGAAGGACAAAAATCACAGACCACCACACATGTACAGCTCACCAAACCAAGGACTGCAGAATCATGGTATTCATGGTTCCAGTGCAACATCCTTACACTCATAATATTTTACGTTGATATTTAAAAGGAAATGACGGATCAAAATACTGTAATGACTGTAATAGCCATTGTAGAAGCCCCTCATCATGCATTCATCCTGTATTAGCCCTCTACACTACAGGCAAATTGGTTTACTGAGAGCATGAAGTAAAGAAAACTGTGGGACTTCTACCACAGCTGCCCCTGCGTACAGAAAGGTTGCAACAGCATTTCCGGGACTAATTGGCTTTGTCTGCAAACGGGATTATTCCAGAAGTATAAATGCTGCCTGTCTTGTGGGTTGAAGCAACTGACAGGGACTTTCAGTTGATCCGGGTCCAGAGATACTTAATTTACTGAATGCAGTTTGTCATAAAAATTAATACCTGGTTATATTATCAAACTCTGTTGTGACAGGCAGAGTAAGTGGTTATTATTTGACCTTTGGGATCAGCTTATTAGATAAAGGTCTCCAAACAGTCCTGCAAAAATGCACAGAGCTTTGAGGGAAACACTGGCCCTGCATGCTGCCGAGGCTTTTCGGTTTGGTTTTGAAATAAATCATAGGCACCTTCTGCTTGGAAGGTAATTGCCTAGGAAACATTTTTATGCTGAATAGATGCTGATTTGAGAACCTGCACTGACATTGAAAACTCTGTTTATGTAGCAGCAAAATGAAAGTTGAGTTGTTTGTTTGTTTGATGTGTGAATTAGGGAGCTAAATGTATTATTGATGTCGGTTCAAAGAGGTTTTCAAAGTTGTTTCAGTGTGAGTTCTGTGAATTATCATGAAAATACTTGTTTTAGGTGACATTGAGCACAATGTCACCAAATGTTTGCAAAGTTAATGTATGTCAAACACGGTTCCTGGCCATATGCAATTAAAGCCCATGCTGAGGTCATCTTTGCTGATATTCCTCTAATGATGCTGTTTGGCAGGACCTGGGTCCCGAGTTTATCAGAATGCTTGATGAGCCTCTTGTTGTGCTGGAGCTTCCTGGATCCATCGTGGTGAGTTCTAGATAAACACAATCAAACCCTGACATTCGGTGTTTGGAAAGGTTTCTGATAAGGGACGCCGCCATGTTGAATGAAATTGAAGATTTCAAGATTATCCCCTCCCTCGCTGCCTGGTGGCTTCCTGTGCTCGGGACTCTACAACAGGATTTGTCCCCTTTTACATCACCCTGGCACCGCACACAAAGCCATTTTGTTTTATCAGTCAGGATGTGGCGATAATCTTACAGTCATTAATTTGTTGTCATTTTGCCAAGATGGTATCAGATCCCTCATAGCTGGTGGCAGGCCGCCATAAACTGCTTCCACACCAAAATCATAAAATTGTTCAACCATTTCAAAACCAGCTTTTTGTATTGTCTTCTTTAACATTTTATTGAGCCTACTAACCCAGGCCAGTCATTAGGAATAATTGGAAAGGTTGAAAAGCCGAGCCATCCTGTGTAAGTTAAGTAAGAGTTCCTCCCATCACAGCCCAAAGTCCTTTCTGTATTCAAAGTCATAATGTTGTTTCTGTCCGTTGCAGTCCAAGAAAGGAAAGTCTCCAGCCAATCAGAGAGAGCTGAGCGTGGTGATGCCAAATGGTCAGAGCATCCTGGTCAAGTGTGAGCTGAAATCCCGAGCCGGAGACGTTTTTGACATGATCGTGGCTCACTCCAACCTGGTGGAACATTTCTACTTTGGCCTTGCTTACACTGATGGTAAAGGAGCAGATCAGGGATTGAAAAATGTCCGATGAGTGAATGAGTGTGTGAGGGAGAGAAAGAGGATGGACGGACCTGTGAGTGGATGAGTGAGGAACTGGCTGACTGACTCTTGGACGAGTCACAGACTGATGGACCGACTGACTGGCTGCATGTCGGCCTGATTGACTGTCTGTCAGCTTGACTGTCTTTCTGACTAAGGGACTGACTGTCTGCCTTCGGCTGCATTCACATCAAGCCTACTTGAAGTGGTTTAATCAAACTTTGGTTAGGTTTGCTTAGTCAAGTGAGAAAAATGAACAAAATAAGTTGCACGGTTTGTTCTGTGTTAATTCCAAACTAACTAAATCTGAAGTCCATCATGCTCAGCTGAAGTTACAGGGACCGTAATCAGATTTAATTGATTGGTTTGGATGTAATTGATCAGTTTGAACACAAAATACAACATAAAATACATAAATACAACCAAGCAAACTTTTCCACTCAGAGAAAACAAACTGTAGCTGTGATCACATCCTTAGAAGGGGATTGTGGTGTGTGTGTGGTGTATCGTAGTTATTAAGTCATACACTGCTGTCCCACTGTATGCGTCAGCTCTGTATAACTGCTTCTCTCCTCTGGTTAGATAATGAGTTTTTCTTCCTGGAAAACGACACCAAGATTTCCAAAGTTGCTCCTGACAGCTGGAAGAAAGTGCCTACAGCCACCTTTGTCCTTTTCTTTCGGGTCAAATTCTTCGTCAATGACATTTCTCTTCTTTTGTGAGTATTGCATGTTTGGTTTTCTTTTTTGTGCTATTATCTAAGATGAAAACCTAAACCTCCTGTCATACATATCTTCCATACGTCTATGCTGTTTTCCATCAGGCACAAACTGACCCGTCACCAATACTACCTCCAGTTGAGGAAGGACCTTTTGGAGGACAGGCTGTCCTGCCATGAGGAAACTGCTCTTTACCTCGGTGCTCTGGCCCTGCAGGCCGAGTACGGGGACTGCCTCCCTGAGGTGAAGTGCACGCTAGTCTGAGCAAAAATATAGCTGCAACCATAGCAAAAGTCTCACTTTTAGCTAGACATGCTTAACTTCTGCAGCACTTGTTCACCACACTGGAGGAACAGCATCTAATGTCCTCCTAACTAGTTGTTTCACAGTCAGAGTTTTTTAATTGCAATATACTTATTTGGTCCTGTTTTATAATATGTAAGAATGAATTGCTGCTGGCGGCTCTAAATAATTCAAGGTAGAAACATGATAATCGCGTGAAGAGGGTCCAAAAACGTCTGACACTGTACAAATGAAAATGAGTTCAAATGTCAGGATTTCACGTTGACTGACTAGACAGTTTAAAACCGTTATGTGCATTTTTAAACATCAAAATATCATTGTCAAATTAATTATTATTGATTGGACATCTGTTTGCTCTGGAAGATCAGCGCCCTCTTCCTGTTTTGTGTTTTGTGCTGTAAAGCAATCCAGCTGATTTCCCACCGAAATCAACCTGGTGACACAGACTGTAAAACACAGGGTAGAGGCATATCACATTGTACAGTATGCCTCTACATTTCTCATACTAATGTTTGAAAATTAATGTTGTAAAATGTACATCCAGCATTGTTCAAAAAGCATTGCATTTGCAGAAGATAAATTAAATTCTCTCAGTAAATGCATGTGATGTGCTGTGTGCAGGTGTATGGTAGGAACTACTACCGCCCCGACCAGTATGTCTCCAAGAGTGTGATGGAGAAACGTGCCTTGCCTTATATTCAGGAGGAGCTGCTACGGCTGCACATCAGCAACGCCCAGATGCTCACTGAGGAGTCGGAGATGGAGTTTCTCAAGGTTTTAAACATAAATAAATGAATTAACAGAAATCTCTGGAGTCGGAGGGGGGATCTGGAATCTGTTATTTGGGGGGAAAAAACTGCATTGAGCTTACTCTTAGCCATTGTATGCAATGTGCCTTTCATCCTCTGATGATTTCTTCATTAATCCCATCCATTAATCTTTGATTTGGAAAGGTTCCTTTACAAATTAGCATATGCAAGCATACTAGGAGATCCAGATAATGAATCAGTGCTCTCTTTGGCTGCGAGAACCATGAATCAGGAATATTACTGTACTCCCTCTAGGTGAGTCAGCAGTTGCCTGAGTACGGCGTGTTTTTCTACCGTGTGAAGCGTGACAAAAGGCCTGCAGAAGGAGAGATTATCCTCGGGGTTTGTGCCAAAGGAGTCATCGTCTACGAGGTTAAAAATGGCTGCCGATCCACCAGTCAGACTTTGGACTGGAGGGAGACAGCAAGCATCTCCTCGAATGTGAGTGGAGCAGTGGGATGGGAGTGAAACTGAAATCCAACCACCTGCTGGTATTAACCCGTGCAGGACTCCCTTTATACGCTGAAACCTCTTCATTCTTTATCTGTTCTTGCAGAAACGTAAATTTGCGATAGAGAGCCGAAGCAGCAACAAAAAGTACACCTTCATCACCGAAAGGTCGAAGGTAGCCAAATACCTGTGTAACCTCTGTTCTGCACAGCACAAGTTTAACAATGAGATGAACTCTCGCCAGCTCACCCACAGCCTCGTCTCAGGTTAGTCGTCACCAGATCGTATGTTTTTTTCCGCTGCCAGTTCTGTTTTTATTAAATGTTTCTAAACAGTTCAAAGTGGACACTCTGTATGTGGAAGAGTACCACAATAAACTGTGGAAATCTGATTTATTGGTAGACATAAATACTTTGTAGGACCCTAACCCTGAGATCTTTTTCAAAGTATGAGTCTGCCCTTCAATTCAGCGTTAAATAATGTTCAAGTAAGTAATGTTCTAGTAAGACTGGAGTCCAGTGGAATAAGCCTCAGGGTAAAAGAGGAGGAAGTTAATATTATGGTGGTTAGGAGTGACTGAAATGCAGTCTGGCTGTATGTCCTTAAGGTCAGCTGATTAATCTGCCTGTCCTGCCAATTTTATAGAAGCCAGACGAGCCCTATGATTCCTCGTTAATCTAGTTAGCTATCCTGCAGACCTTCGAAAAATGGGAAAAAAGTCATTGCCATTTATAGTATTGATTTATGCTGTGTTATGATCAGAGTTCCTTCTTTGCCATTCCAGTTCTCTAGTTAGCCAACTTGCTATGAAAAAAACTGCCATTCTTAAGCTCCACCCACTGAAATTTAACTCAACCAATGACATGATGTCTGTCTCAAGAGCAGCTTCCAATAAATGTTACAATAATTCAGACTGCAGAAATGAGGACCATTTAGACTTAACTGACGAAAAATACTGAAGTAAGATGTAATTTTTGAGAAACTCAGCTGACTACAATAAAACATGTAGACTTAACAATTAAATTATATGTTTATAACACACATTTGACAGTGGAGTCTAAATGGTCCTCACTCAAGTTTTGTCTTAGCTGTAGGTTAATATTCACACTCATTCAGATCTTACTGTGCAGGTCGGTAACGTCTTTCACTTCTTGATGCACATTAAAGAGAACAGCTCCTCCATGTTCCTCTCCTCTTGCCTGCAGAGGAGAGCATTGTGCAGTATGCAGCGGTGTGCCGCGCTCAGACACAGCAGCTCAAGTCCTCGTGTTCGGAGACGCCGCAGGACGACAGCGGTCTGACGTCGCCTCAGAACGAATCCATGACCAAGCTGTGTGACGACGTCGCAGCCAGGATCGAGGCCCGCATCAAACAGCACCGCCAGAGCCTCAACGATCAGAGGTCTTTCTTTACCCGCATTTATTTATGTGAATATTTTTCAGGACCCGATATTTATCATGCACATTCACGATTCTGGTTTTCACTATTTGGTTTTCTCTGTGGATTTATGTGCTTCTGCAGCACCTTCTGCAGCAGTCAGCGCAGCAGCGTAGGCATGCGTTCCCCTGCCTGCTCTCAGAAAAGTGAATCTGAAGCCCCTTCCAGCTGTTCAGGTGCTAGAGGTATAAGACTGTACACCTTATTTACCTGAGGACCTACAGATGATAGATCTACCTGTTTTTAATGCTAAGATGTTTTTTGCTCCTTCACAAAGTCCCTCAACAAAGATGATTTTTGCACTTACACATGCTTTTGGGAGCTGCCAGCAGTTGATTATAACGTCTTCACATTCATGCTCACTACATCCACACACACATTCACATCATGCCTCAGGTGATATCTCAGACACTGGTCTTATTTTGACAAAACTTGGAGGGAAGATGCATTTGAGTACTGTATTGACTGATTGATGGGGGAGCTATAATCAGATTGAATTACATTAAATTGAATTAGAGGTCAGACTTTGAAAAGACCATAACTGCTAAACCACTGGTCCAGTTTTGCATGTTGCATCTGGATTTTGGTTAGTCCAAGGAGTCCCTGCATTATCTGGTGGAACAACATTTGACTTGTTTTATTATTGCCTTGGTTAATTGTTATGTGCTACTGTATGTCTCACAGATACCCCGCCTAAAGTAGTGCCATCGGACAGAGAAGTCATATGTATTTCCTTAAAGAAAGACCCAAAGCTTGGCCTTGGTAAGCTCATCACACTAAATTACACACAGCAAATAGACGTTGTTTTTAAGTGTTTGACATGAGAAGGAATGGTCTGGTTGACAAACACTGGAGTTACAGCTCACTAATTAATGGCGAAGGAGGGAAGACCTTTTCTCTTTTTTAAATAAGCCTTCACATGTTTATTTTCCTGTGCAGGTATAGTGATCGTAGGAGAGGACACGGTGGGACGATATGACCTGGGGATTTTTGTAGCCTCTGTGGTGCCTGGTGGACCTGCTGATAAGGACGGACGCATCCGACCAGGTAGAGACTCACCTGGACTAACCTGTCAGTCTTTTAGCAACTCAAGCAGTCTCAGTTTTGACTGCATGTTTTGTGAACTACTGTTGCACTTTGCTCCATCTCTAAGAGAGAAAAAAATCTAATTGTGCTCTCATCAGCTACTGGAATTTACATATATTGATCTTGTAAATAGCTGATAGACATGAGACTTTTGCAATGCAATATACTCCTTTTGTTCTATTGTATGCCATTTAAAAAATGCTTGTAGTACTAATGAAGTATAGATGCAGGATAAATGCCTGAAAAGTGACTTCTATAATAGTTACCTCTGTATTTATAGACGTAGCCATTGTAAAAATCCTTCTTTTAAGGCATATTTGATGAACCAAATGCTGAAGTTCTGCCTCATTTCAAAGAGGAATTAGTTGGAAAATCCTATTTTTTAGCTACATTTTTAGTCTTAGTCTAATTACAGGCAGTGGACTGCTGCCACGCTGACAGACCTCTTTTTGCCAAGAGAGGACTATAATTATCTGCTGTCTTTTAAAAAGCACTATCATTTGTTTCACCTCAGTGCTCTCAATCATTTTTTTACTATAGGTGTCACTTTTTAAAATTTTGGGATGAAAGTGCTTTGAGCCATCAGGTGATGAGCGCAATCTTTTCAATCTCATCCAACACCTATTTCCTTTTTACTAAAACCGGATGCAGAGGGCAGGTAGTTTTTCTTGCAGACAGTGGAGAGCGGAGTAGCGGGGAGGTAGGGGAGGTTTCTGCAGGATTCGACACCAGGCCAGCAAGTTCACACCTGGTTTTTGAGGCGGGGGTCTCAACCGGTACGCCGCCTCTGGACAGCAGCACCATCACTCTTTGACTTCTGCCCTCAGGTGGTCGTCTGCTCTCGCTGAACCACACCAGTCTGGAGGGAGTGACCTTCAGCGAGGCAACAGAGGTCATGCAGAACAGCCCCGAGGAGGTCCAGCTCATTGTCTCACAGCCAAAAGGTGGTGTGTGTGTGTGTGTGTGTGTGTGTGTGTGTGTAGATTCTGTGTGGTTTTGATTCTTGCACTCCTTGTCAAAGGCTGCACGTTATGTTGATGATCTAAGAATTTAATTTATTCTACTGATGCTCTCATTCCCAGTCACTTTGGATTGCAGCGTCAACTAAATGGCTGAAATGTAAATAAAAATATGTCTGTCTACTTTTCATAGGGGTGCTTTTTTAATCAAAAAGACAATGACAGTTACAATTGTCATTCCTGCAATTTGCAAATTGCAAGAGCATGCAATTTATTCTTAAAGTAAAAATTATTTAAGGCAGCTTCCAAAACAAGATGTATTCAAGCTATTTTTTTGACATTGCAAAATTTCTAAAACAGCAATTCATCTGAAAAATATCTGAACAAGTGGCTCAGATATTGTCATTCATATTGCATTTGTGTTATTCAGCAAGACTTTCTTGGTCAGTGCAGATGAATGACAGTGATGTGCCTGTTTTTCCAAAATGGCTGTTGCTTTCTTTAGGTTCGAGGAGTCTGCTCCTTGATTTGTTAAGGCATAAAAATGCCTAATGAAGAGGAAATCGGGGAGCTGAGGTAGTAAAAAGAGTCCTTAAATAAAACATGGTGCGAAAACGTTTCCATAAAGTGCAAAATGGTGATGAATAATTACAGCAGACATTTCCCACTGGGCCATTTTCAGCACAGAGAAGTCCTGTCGGAGTTGTTGGTCATTATTCGTATGTTCTGTTTGTGTTCATGTGTGTCCCATAGGTATCTTCTTCCACAATTTCTGCTCAAGTGATTGCACTTTGATGTACAGGATTAACTGACTCCATTATCCTTCTTTTATCCCCAGTCACTCTCACGCCCAACAACGTGCGCTCTAATGCACTGAGGAACTACGACTCCCAGACCACGCTGGCGGCAGACGGCCGATCACGAGACGACAGCCTGGATGAGATCGTCTCGGTCATGATGACGCCGAAGACCGGCAGCAAGCTGCATGTTCCCCAAGATGTTCGCATCCACAACGCACAGGTATGATCTGATGACAGTTTGGGATGTGGGAGGCGATTGTCGTGGTTTCTTTATTTATATATTCAAAGGAACATGAAGTAGTCTGTCACCTTTATCAGCTTCTATTGGGAACCAGTAGGAATTACAGCATCAAAAGAACTGAAAACCTCCTGCAAAATACTGCATAGACTTGAGGTCTATTTAGGAAGTTAGTGAAATGTTTGCTGCCTATTACTATAATTTCCCAGATCCACATTAAATCATTACAACTAGCAAGCGATGGAAGACGCCATGGAAGCAGACAAGAACTCCTCCACTTGCAGACAAAAAGCAAAACATCAAACAGTAAATGAAAACTACTGGCACTTACAGTTTCCCGGGCTGCTGCCATGATTTGATTTTTCAAATAACTCTGCAATTCATATGACGGCATGCAAACATCAAAATCCATGAAGGCGGGTTGGGAGTGACTTCAAATATAAATTGGTGATTTTTTTTTTTATTATTTGAATATCTGAGACCCATTTTTGTACCATTTGTTGCATTTATAGTTTTGTTCAGTATACATATTTTAGTTTCCTATCCCTT
>OMKZ01055288.1:23420-33876 GCA_900302535.1 Neoniphon sammara | reverse complement strand
CGAGACGACAGCCTGGATGAGATCGTCTCGGTCATGATGACGCCGAAGACCGGCAGCAAGCTGCATGTTCCCCAAGATGTTCGCATCCACAACGCACAGGTACGATCTGATGACAGTTTGGGATGTGGGATTGTAGTGGTTTCTTTATTTATATATTCAAAGGAACATGAAGTAGTCTGTCACCTTTATCAGCTTCTATTGGGAACCAGTAGGATTTCAGCATCAAAAGAACTGAACACCTCCTGCAAAATACTGCATAGACTTGAGGTCTATTTAGGAAGTTAGTGAAATGTGCGCTGCCTATTACTATAATTTCCCAGCTTCACATTAAATCATTACAACTAGCAAGCGATGGAAGATGTCATGGAAGCAGACAAGAACTCCTCCACTTGCAGACAAAAAGCAAAACATCAAACAGTAAATGAAAACTACTGGCACTTACAGTTTCCCGGGCTGCTGCCATGATTTGATTTTTCAAATAACTCTGCAATTCATATGACGGCATGCAAACATCACGTTGAAAAAACGCTCACAAAATCGCACACTGTGTGTTGCTTCGCCAGGAAAGATCCATGAAGGCGGGTTGGGAGTGACTTCAGATTTAAATTGGTGATTTTTTTTTTATTATTTGAATATCTGAGACCCATTTTTGTACCATTTGTTGCATTTATAGTTTTGTTCAGTATACATATTTTAGTTTCCTATCCCTTTACATACTGCCAATAGCATATATAGGTGTATTATATTAGGTGGGTTTGTAGATGGTGGGTATATAGACAGGTAGACAGACAGGCAGATAGAATAAGAAACAAAGAATCCCTCCACACACTGCAGATATTTTGGAAATGGAGGCTCTACTGAAAGCGCTGATGGAAAAATAGACATTGAGCGGAGAGCAGGAAGTCACGGCTGCTTCTCTGTCTGTGTTTGTATCGCAGGACGGCTCCGTGTCCTCCTCTCTGAACTGTGAGAAGCCAGAAGAAAACACGGTGCAGCTCAGGAAGATAGCAGGAAGTCTGGGCATCAGCATCTCTGTGAGGAATACTTCAACACACACAAACACACACACACACACACTCATACACAGAGCAAGATAAACAAACATGCACGCATACACATGAAATTGCCTAGAGCCAATTTTCTTTCACTTTAGGAATCACTGTTCCATGTTTAGTTGTAGATCATAAGTGGAAACACATTGAGAATAACAGGAATAATGAATGTTTATCTGATCTATCTGATTGGCAGCAGCAGAGTATTTTTTTAGTTATAATGTACTGAATTAGAAAAAGCTGAATAGAAACAGCAATTTTGCAAGAAGATCTTCAATATGACAAAGAGGTTTTTATGTTTTTTGTTTTGTTTTGTTGTATCAGTGAAGCAGTTCTGCAGGAAATGACTTGAAACACATTTGTTTGACATGGGCTTGGCGTGATCGGCCTGACTAAACTGTTAAAAGTCATTGCACAACATTTCAAACATGGCTTTGGGTATTATGAAACGTCTGTGCCATATCTGCCACCCGTGACTTCCCAGAAACGTCCCTGGTTTGTCACATTTCTTTGTTTTTGTCTTCAGACGGAGGCATGAAATATGGTCAACATTAGCTGACACTAAAGAAAACATCTTGCACAATACTAGACATTCCTTAACTTTCCATTGTCCTCATGGATTTTTTATTTTTTTTTGGACATCTTTTTGGTCTATTCACTGTAACTCAACCCAGCTGATGGAAGACACCTAATTGTCATTTTATTTTGTGCAACATTTCAAAAGTTTAAGGAAAATGTGTGTGTTAGTTGGGGGGAAACAGGTAATGGAAGGGTATAGAAGGCAAATCCTAATAGGAGAGGGACTTCCTGTACCCAGAATGCCCCATCTGTTCCTAAGCAATCCCAGCAGGTGTGATCTCCCTCCCTCTCTCTGTCTCTCTCTCTCTCTCTCTCTCCTTCACTCTGATCCCTGCTTGATCCCTCCCCCTCTCTCTCTCTCTCTCACCCTCTTTCTCTTTCTCTCTCTCTGTCCCTCCCTCTCTCTCTCTCTCTCGCTCTGATCCCTGCTTGATCTATCTTCTCTCCAATCCCCAGGAGTCCCATGAGAATTAGCAGCCTGTTAACTGCTGTCATAAACCTGTTACTGCCTGAATGACAAGCAGAGCTGCTTTGCCGTGTGCTTTCACCTCAACATAAGAGGTGACTGTCCAATAGAGGCTTTGCAGTCACAAATTGCCTAGCAACTGCACCTTGGACTTCCACTGGAGAATTTGGCTATCTGGCTGTATAAGGCAACACTTTATAAGGACAGTCTAATGTTCACACTCAACTACCAGGCGACAAAAAGTACATGTACAGCAAAGGGAAAATTGTTTTTCTTCTACATTTCTACAGTCTATGTAATCTTAACCTTAACTGTAAGATTGAGCCTAATCCCATATACTGAATACACTGACTGTCAGCACTGGACAGTCCAAATGAAACAAAAAGAGGTCTCACAACAGGGTGTCAGTTTAGTAAATGTGAATGATCTACGGTGGATTTGTTTCCAAATGTAGGTTACAATGATCCAGTAAACTGTCTTACCTTTAACTCTTGGGTCTTTTAGCTCTTGTACCTTTAGCCCAAGCTAGTTAAGCTAATTTATCCAATCAATTATGTTAAATGCATCTAACTAATGGCCATTATTAGCCACTAGCCATGAGACGTTGGCTGTCGTGCAAATCAGATATGCTAATGGTTATCTGACTAGGTACCACTTAGCTAGTTAACCAGTGGCATTATCTAAACACAGAATCCATCAGATGTAATCAGGTAATGATCAGATCCCAGCCATAAACTGCCCAGAAACTTACTATGTCTTATACTGTTGAGATGGATGAGTCATAAGTTTAGAAGTGCAGTCAGCTATTCTGAGCCGTTGCTGCAGGAGCTGTGGACCTCCAATATGGCTGACAAAGGGCATAGTCTATATGATCTGAAAGCCCTCTTTATTTCCCAATGTCAGGTTAAATGTTATTTGAGTCAGCAGTATAGTGCAGCATGGTTACAGGCCAATCCCCTGCAGTTTTGCTTGTTTCTCACGTACATTCACCCTACTGGACCTGGTTGGTTTTAATGGAGATGCTGGAAAGGCAGGACATATCAGGGTCATGCTGCAGCAGTGACCAGACAAATGCACACTAATACAAATCTAATACAAGTAAAAGCGTGAATTAGTGAGTTAATCACCACAGCAGCAGTATTTAAGCTATAGATTTGATCCTATTTGAGCTTTTGCATTTTAATGTCTATATTGGATAATCTAATGATTCAGAATCGCTCTGTAATTCACTGGTGTTCGCTGGCACACGGCCATCTTGGATGAGGCCATCTGAGCTTGGAGCTTCAGGCTGCACTTAAACAGCAGAGTCTGCATTATTTCTAATGTAATCACTGTTTTGCTGTCTTTAAACCGCTGCCCTGATATGAGAATGGGTAGAAGCAACAATCTGATATGGTAGATTGTTGTTTCCAAATATAGGTTAGCATGACTCAGTAAACTGTCTTATCTTTAACTGTTGTCAGCTCTTTTAGGCCTAAAGTGTCTTGTATTCCTAATTGTTTTTTGGCTTTATTAGCAACAGATCCACGAGTTAGCTGACCAGGTAGTATAGTTAGCTGGTTAACAAGCTGACATTATCTAAACATAGAATCGATCAGATCTATCAGCGGGGAAATGTTCAGTGCACTCAAAAACAGACAAAAACATCTATTTTCAGCCATCCAAGAGCTATGTACCTCCAATATGGCCGCCAAAGGTCATCTTACGTCATCTGAAAGCTCTCTATATTTTCTCCATGTCACATTCAATGACCTGTAAGGTGTGATATCAAGTTAGTTTGCTCCTGGCCTCTTGTGCACTTGCAGCCGACTGGACGTTGTTGTATCTAATGAGGACATTTGATGCAGGAGGCAGGAGAGGGTCGTGCTGCAGTCATGGACAGACCCAACACACGCTAATGCAAATCTAATACTGGTAAAAGCACGAATTAGTGATTTAATAACCTGCAGTTTTTATAGATTTGATCCTATTTGAGCTTTTACATTTCATTGTCTCAACAGGATAATCTAGTGCTTCATATACCATACAGATTACCATAATTCACTGATGTCTGCTTGGATTACTTCTGAAGAGTGGAGTTTTCTACATGATTTATGCAAGTGTTACAATAGTTTTTGATAATGGAGCTGACATTGAGCTTTTAACTCACATACCCAAAATGCCAGTAGGATCAAGGCATGAACTAGCTGCAGCACAGCGGTTGCATAAAACGAAGAAACTGGCTTCAGGCTGCACTTAGGAACAAACAGCAGAGTCTTCATCTTTGTCTTATGGATATCAGTGGTTTGACGTCTTGAAGCGGACCTCAGCTGCCCTGAAGTTACATGTAGAACAAAAACCCTTTACAGAACCGCACTGGAACTCATAATTGATTTAATACTCTACTGGCTTCGATTTATACTACAGAGTTTCTACAATTTTTATAGAGGTACGGACTGTTCCAGTGTCTAGATTTGGGTTGGCAACCTTTTCAGCTGTAACATCCACTTTTGCCTCAGCCTGTCTGTGGTGATCTGCCAGCACCAGTCAATCAAATTTATTGCAAAGCATGACAATCCACAACCATAATTGTGCTAGGATCGAATAAATCAACAACATGGATATAATTTCTGTCTATCTGGGCTGAAAATATTCTATAAATTGATATTTAAAATAATGTACCCTTTAACAGTCTAATTTATGGGACCTTCGCTGGACTGATGACAGCAGTTTCCCCTTGATTTCTTGCCAGCCCATCTGCTGAATGCATAATTGTGACCAATTTTGATTCTCTGTTGATGTTTTGTCCCTGTTATTTTATAGCATTTCGCAACTTTGCCGAGATAAACGCAGTGCAATTACATTTTTTTAAGGGTTAGACTGATTCTAACTTGGGTTAGACTGATATTTACCAGTTTACCACTTTTAAGAGCTGCAAACACTAAAATAATTGCATTAGTATGGCTTTCAGTGTAGCATTTTAATGTCCTGTGATGGTCTAAATGCTTTTCCACCCTGACCAGCAGAAGCCTGTGGTGGGAACACTTTGATGTTAGGACATCAAAGTTGACAGTTTTAAAGGTTTTTCATATTGGCACAGAATGTCAGCTAGCTGCAAAAATATTGGTATTGATATCAGCCTGCAAAAACCCACATACATGAGGAGCAGTATTAGTATTTTGTCTTGACATTTACATTTGACGCTCTGCTTAAGAAAATATTTGAGTTTAACAGTCAGGGAAAGGGATAACGAGGTCCTCCTCAACCAATCAGATTAACCTCTGTGATCCGGGGAATTAGAGAGAGAGATAAAGAGAGAGAGAGAGAGAGAGAGTTTATGTCACACAAACCGGTCATCATTACCCTGTGTCCTGAACTGCCCAAAACTTTGCATGAAAGCACTGCACTAATCAAACTGTTCTTTTTCCCTCTTCATCATCAATAAATCCCTAACCCTAACCCTTGTTGTTGAAGTTGCATTCAAAAGCTTCTGTGTGTTCAGAGTGGCGTCAACACTGGAGGAATCTATATCAAGAGCCTCGTTCCTGGAGGAGCTGCTGAGAGGGACGGACGTGTACAGACAGGTGCGACAGCTAAATATCAGTGAATATCGATCGATACCTGTGACCTTTTCGATAACGCTCCTCCAAGTTAATCTTACAGAGAACAAACCTCTTGAGAACATGAAAACAGGGAACATCTTTACAGTTTGAGATGGGCTGTGTCTTTGGCATTTGGCACCGTCAGTAAAGACACACAGCTGTTTATCTTCACATCTGTTTCATATTTAGATGTAATGCGTTGCTCTCACAAGGAATCTTGGGACTTCCCATACATTGTCCGCTCATTGTCGTCAGCCAAGTCATTATGGGCCAAACCCAGTATCCGGACTTTGTGGACTGAGCCCTCAATCTACTTGTCATTGTTGATGTGTTTACATGTTTTGGGCACCTCCCCTGTGTTCTCATTTATTGATACGTCTGACACTCTGAATTATGGGTAATCGCCTTACTAGAAGTCCTCATGTAAGGCTCCAAAAGTTCACAACAAAGTACGAAAGCACTTGCAGATTTTGCAGTCTTAAGGAAGTTCATTTCTGTGATTTTTATCTGTTCATGAGATAGAAAGGGTCGGAAACCATATGATGCACAAAACAAGACATTTATTTTCTGTCAGTAGTGCAACAAACTCAAAGCTTGGCCCTCGTCCTGCAGCAGAGCACCAAGCTTGAGATTTCTGTGCATTATACAGTTTTCTGTCTCATGTACTCTGGCCCAGTGAGAAAGGATGTTTTCCACCTTCTTTTTATTTTATCTTCCCTCCGTCCTCATATTCTCATGTTTGAATTCTGCTTTGAATCTTAGATATTAAGAACACAAGAACATGCAAGAACTCAAACTGAGAAATAATCATGTCTGATAGGAGCTGCAGTATGTTGTTGCCGAGCCTCAGCTGTTCTACCAGACGTCCAAAGAACAGAAAGTACAATATTACAGATTCATAATGCAAATAAAGACTTGAATATTGCATATTAGGTACAAATTATATTATAATAGTAGAATGAAGTTAAATATTTGGATCAATCGACATTGTAAGCAACCCGTGGCAAAGAACAGAGCTGTGACAATAGAGAATAATACAAAATAATACAAAAAGGTGAAGAACTGAAGCGAGTAGAGGAAGACATGAAAGAGTCAAACTTAAAAATATAAACATGGGGGAGTAAAAGGAACATTTTGCCTGTCTGTTACCTGAGTCTTTCTCCCTAACAGGTGACAGACTGTTAGAGGTGGATGGGACCAGCTTTCAGGATTTCACGTACCAGCAGGCTGTGGAGTGTCTGTCTAAAACTGGAGAGGTAAAGGCAAATAACTGATGTTGCACGGTGTGTTATTACAATACTTGGATTACCAGTTGCTAATAATGATGACAGTAAACTCCTGCTCGTCGTTTTGTTTGCTACATATTGAACTATGTTTTCTTTGAAACCGCCATATAGTGTCATATAACCTTCACTTTCATCTCCTCTTCCTTCCTGTCATGTCCTTTCCTCCTCACATTCGTTGAGCCATATCCTTATCTTCCTACATTACTGTCATGTTCTCATATCTAATCTTATTCTACCCTATCATATCCCATCCTCTCTTCCCAACCGTGTCCTATCCCTCTCCTCTTTTCTCCTCTCCTTTTCCCAACATCACTCTCATCATATCCCGTCCTCTCCTTCCCATCATCTCTTCTCATCTAATCTCCTCTCTCATTATCACTCTCATCTTCATCTGTCATATCCTGTCAAATCCCATCCTTAATTCCCCACGCTCGTCTCTTTTCCTCTCCCGTCCTCTCCACCGCTCTCATTTACTTCTTCCCTCTCCTTTTTTTTTGGCTCCCATTTCCCCTTCCCTTTTCCCCTCCCCTGGCCTCACCATCCATTCATCTCCCCTCCTGTAGGTGGTAAACTTGGTCCTGGAGAGGGAGCCTGTGAACCTGCCCAGAGTTCGTGTGAGTCCGGACCCCGGCAGCAGCCTAAACACCAACCAGGTGAGGAACAACAGCTGCCCGGCCATCCTCACCACCCCGTACACGCTGTCCCACCGGCCCACGGACTACAGCTTCGTAACAGACGGTAAGAAACCTCGGCTCATGTTTCCTCACGTTAGGGTTAGGTTTGTTTGATATGATGAAGACACTGTGAAATCTATGCAGGATGGGACTGGAGGAGAAAAAATAAATACAGTATGAGGATGCAATTTACTATATCAAAGGCATGAGATGGTATTGCATGCTCACAAAATAGATTTTGTGCCCTCATTTTGATTCAAGTGCACAAGATACAAATTGTTCCTTCGTTTTGGTTCATTTATTTAAATTTTCTCCCGACTGCTCCTGTGAAATTGCTAAGAAACATTAGGAACTGTGTAAGTGTGCGAAATTATACTAATAAATGCTACAATTTTAGTAATAATAAAAAATTGCCTTTTAATTGCAGGGTTCCCATTGTCATCAAAGTCCTAAGAAAGTTATAGAAACCAAAAATTTGCTTCAGGCCGAGCAATGTCTGTAAAAGTCGTGAGATTGTAGAGAATGGTTCTTACTTTATGAAAACACAAATTAAAGAGGTGGTTTAGATAAAATGTGTCAGGTAAAATGTGACTGTTCAGATTGCAAAAACCACAGAAGGCATTTGTTCACAATTTTGCTTTTTATTTCATAGTTTTTGTAATTAAAAAGTATTAAATGGATTACAGGGTCTGAAAAAAGATGTCCAATTCAAATTTTCAGTGTTACAGCGTTTGTAAATGTTTCCTCATACATTATACTGCTGTAATACAGTCATGAAAATTTGGCATGAAGTTATGAAAAAGTTTAGACATTGAATCGTAAAGCCAGTCCAGTCCTCCAAGCCAGCAAACCAAGATCAAGGTCAAGGTCAGGACTGATTGTGGAGACACAAACCAAGAGCAAAATCCATGATGACCCACAATGCATCATCATGTAATGGATTCTGCTAAACATGCCCATGGACATGAGACTCCCTCAAAGCGGTCCAGTGCACAGACACCAAACCTCAGACTAGCGAGGAGACGAAGTTGCGTGAGGGAACCTGCTTACTCTAAGCCGTTGCGTGCTGGTCTGAACTCTCTCAGGTGAACGGTGAATTTTTACACCCTTCCTCCCTTTTCCCTCCTCTGCCTCCCCCTCATCCCTGATCTTCCTCCTTGTTCTACCCCCTGCCTGATACCCTGACCTTTATCTTCTTAACCCCATGACACCTTCTCACTCATCCTACTGTCCCACATCTGTCACGCTCCCACTCTCTGTGTGTTTGAGCTTTACACCGGAGTGGCAGCATAATGCGAGAGGCTCACTGTAATGATACTGATCTACACCGACCTTCAGCATAGACCGTAGATCAGATTATGATGAAAAATTAGGGTCCCCCACGGGTTATGGAGCTTCTGGAAAACCATGGAATTTTGAAAAGTCTATTTAAGACATCGAGGAAAATCATGGAATATCATGGAATTTTTTCAGCATCACTTTTAAAAAAATCAGTAGTAATTATTTTCCATTGTGTTCATGTTAACGTTCACTTCCCCCTACAGAATAAATCAGAATAATTGAATTTAATCATGTTATGAAACTGAAGTGTGTTTAAAGTTATAGTCAAGAAAGAAAAAAAAACTCCTTTTACGTTTTTATAGATCATGGAAATTCAACATTTTAGTCATGGAAAGTTATAGAAAGATTTTTAGATTTGATGTAAAGTGGGAACCCTGAAAATATATATCCCAGCTGTGCAGTTCAGTTGCCTGATTAGTGTAATGTCAATTTATTTAATGTGAATTTTTAGACATTTTCACCCATGTCAAATAAGCTATAGCCTGCTGTAGGTATTAAGGTTATTATCTGACTGATTCTGATGACTGTTATTATTATGGAAGATATTGCTTTGCAGTTATGGCTAAAAGCAAACGAGCAGGTTTGAATATCCAGATATTTGTAAATAACAGTGTTTTGTTGCTCTGCTACTACTGAAAACAGGTGGACACAAGTCTTCAAATATATCAGTTATTAAAACAGTTATTATACAGTAATATGATAGTAATATCATACCTTTTCACCTTGCTTTTTTGAGGCTGTGTGTGTCACAGCTCCACCTGCAGGTGGAACTTAATTACAACACAAGTCCAACATCTCTGAAGGCTGAATGGACCTGAACTTTGTGGATGAGCTGCTGCACTGTCACATGTTTTCTTTTTATTTGTTGCATCTTTGTTCATTTTAGGATAGATCTGACACATTAAAGTTTACATTTTAAAAAGAGAGAAACAATAATAAATGTGTTATAATTGTAAATGACACCAGGGTTCTCCCTTAAATTTTAAATCACTCAAGGAAATGGTGGAAATAGTGAATTGTGTATTGTCACTTGATCGTTTGACATAACTGTAGGGCTGCAGCTAGGGGTTATTTTTAATCAACTGATTTGTTGGTTATTAATTTAATTAATGAATCATCTAGTCCATAAAGTGTGAAAACTAAAGCCTCAGTCTGATGGAAGTGACCAGAGTCCTTTTTACTTCATAAATGACTGAAACAATTATTCAGTCAATCAAATTACAATTGATTAATTTATTATCCACCAATCAATCGTCCTAAAAATCTGTTCTCTAAATCCCTCAGACAACACTCTGGAGGTGACTCTGAGGAAAAGCACCAACGGCTTTGGCTTCAGCTTCATCATGTGTGAGCTGGACCCGCCCAGCCGGGACCTGGGCAGCCTGGTCCGGATCAAGCAGCTGTTCCCCAACCAGCCGGCCCAGCAGAGCGGCCGCATCCAGGAGGGCGACGTCATCCTGTCCATCAACGGCCAGGC